>JAKCPI010008554.1:0-32942 GCA_023213315.1 Euborellia annulipes | reverse complement strand
CGTCGCAAAAACCACTTTGGGGTCAAAACGTGTATATCCATCAAAATCTCGACATCAAATTTTTGACATGAATACAAAACTTTTTATATATATTCATATATAAGTAAGAGAAAGTAAAGGAATATAGAAATAAAGAAAGAGATCCTTGGTTGCCAAAGTCTGAAGAAGACGTTTCGGACGCAATTTATTTTTTTCTCTATCCTATTGCAACCTCAATAATAATTTAGAAAAAAAAATCATTGTGTGGTTTTATGAAACCACGATGCAAGTGAAACCTTTTTTTTTTCTAATCGTAGGCGTTTAACTGAAAATTATTCAATTAAGGGTATTCAAATCGCGTTTTTAATCTTAACTTAATAATTGGAAAATGGGAAATCAATAGACGCATGTTAAAAACTGAGAACAATATTGAAGATTTTAAATCATTTTAAATTATTTTTAAAAATTATATTTAATCAATTTAAAAATTGAATAATTAAATCTCGCAATTATTTTTTTATAATTTGTCATATATATTAAATTTCAACTTTCCTTTTTTTGTCGTCACGGCTTGTGACGTCATGACTTGTAGCGTCACAGCCTTTGACGTCACGGCTTGTAACGCGACATGCTGATAGAAGAGCGAAAAAATTTGAGGCCATCAAATAAAAAGTTTTACTTAAAAAAAAAAAATTATAATTAGCCTACAGTATCTCTGACCAAAAAGCACGGAAGTTATTCACACAGAGATGGTTAGACACGTGTAAGCAGAGGCCTTGCCTTATTTAAGCAGAATCATCGGCTGGCTATTGGGTTTAGATTTTGATTAAGGCTTGAGATAGAGAGAGAGAGAGTGGAATCGATAGAGAGAATCTCTCCTTGCTCGGCTCGGATTAGATTAGCCACAGGGGCCAAAAGAACCATCCCCGGGGCAATCAGCGGCTTTACGAGCGCGCCAATGGTCAGCCAGTGAGCGAGCGGAGGAGGGTCGGATGGGTGGTCACTTGTCATCACCCTCTTCTCTTGGACGAGGCTAATTGAACCTCCTGATGGAATTACTACAGCCAATTCGTGCAAATATTAATCAACAACACATTCTATTCTTTTATTTCTGAATCTAACCTTTGGGAAAATTGCCCCCATAAAATTTGATACTTTATATTATTAACTAGCTCTGTAACCCGGCTTCAATTTATTGTGTAATTTTTTTTTCAAAGTGACTCCTTTCCCTTCTTTGATTTTTCAAATTTTTTATTTTTAGACACCGTGTCTCCAAAAATTCACGATTTAAAAAATCCCATTAAAATCCGACTGCTGGTTTTAGAGTTAAGACGTTAAAAAGGAAAAGCTAAAATTAAATATCATAATTAGTATTCTATAATTAATTATATTTATATTAAATTTTTGTCATTTTATATAGAAGGTAGAGGGGATAGGATAGGAGATACCAGTCCCGAAAGGGACTGATTTTTGGGGAGTAGAGAGGTGAAGGGCCTCTCACTCCCAACATTGGAACCGGGTTAATGGCAATTACGCTAGATACCGGTACTTGGGTTTGGTGCGTGCCTCCGTGCACGATGCACCAGGGGTAAATAACCGGGGAATGATTTTTTTGTAGGCTATTGAGGGTTTTTATGCCGTAATTTAAGCTTTTCCCTCAAATAAAAAAAAATAAAAAAAAAAAAAAAAAAAAAAAAATTTTATATAGAAATCGATAATTGGTTGGGTTATAGGAAGGAATATATTTTAGTAAGATTCTTTTTCGACATTTAATGGGTCATTTATTCTAATAAAAAAAAATAATTTTTCTTTTTAGGTTTTCGTACTAAAAACCCTAAACTTTTTTTTTTTTACAAAATTTAATATTCTTTTTAGAAATATTCATATTATTTACATACCCTCCAGTTTTAGTTTAATAAAAATTTCTCAAATTTTTTTAAAGTCCATAATTATGTTACAGACATCTTTCTGGATAATTCTATAATTTGTAGGAACCGACCGAATATTCGGTTTCGGTTACGGTTTCGGCCAGTTTCGGCCAAAAATCATGGTTTCGGCCGTAGTTTCGGTTTCGGCCAAAAAGTGGCCGAACCTTTCGGCCGGCCGAAACCAGAGTCTGAAAAAATGGGATGAGACTCGCATGCAAAAAAAAAAAAAAAAAAAGGTCAAATAATTTGCACTTGAGGGAGAAAAAAATTTTAGTCTCCCTAAAAAAAAGGTAAAATGATTTTCACGGGAGGGAAAAAAAAATTCAAAAAAAAAAAAGGTAAAATGAAAAAAAATTTTTATAAGAAATACAAGTTTCGGTTTCGGTTACGGTTTCGGCCGAAACTAAGGTTGAGGCCGAATATTCGGTTTCGGTTTCGGTTTCGGCTGAAAATCTTGTTTCGGTCGGACCCTAATAATTTGGTCAAATAGTGCTCTATTGAAGAATTATCCAAAAATAGGATTTTTTGATGCCTTGATATTTTATTAATTTATGTTTAATGTTTTCATTATTTTACTTATATTATTTTAAGGGGCGCGTCTCAGGGTGCTAACTTTGGGACTTTCCAGCGGCCACAATTTTGAAGCTATCGACCTCAAATTTTTTTTAAATTAAAGCTATTTAAAATATCTACAAGTTGTAGAAGCCCTTTTTTTGATTTTCGAAAAAAAAAATTTTTTTTTTAGATTAATCGCATTAAATAAAAGATATTTTAAAAAAAGGAGCTCTATAAGTTGTAGATAATTAAATTAGTAATCATTGTGTTAAAAAATAATTAATTTTTTTCTTTTAATTAATTAGCTGGAAAGTCTAGAATGAAATTGGACTAAAAAAGCTTTTTTGAAGCAACTCTAGTTCAAGGTTTCTCCGCTTGAGAGCGTTGCAAACGTTACTCATGAAATTCACTTCTCCCAATATTCATCTTTGCTCTCTATGACAGGTTCCTTGTTAAAATACCATTTACATTACAAAAAAATAATTATAATAAAAAAAGTTGTAGCCTAAGGATAACATCATCACATGACTGCCCTTAGCGATAAATTGAATATAAAAGTTCTAAATTAAAATCTTTTTTACTCATATAATAGAAAAAATAAAAAATTGAGGAAACCAAATTTAATATTTATATGATTAATTATAAAAAAATAAATGTGAGATTTAATTTTAACTTTTTCTTTATAACGCATCAACTCTGAAACTACTTGAAGGATTTTTATGGGCTTTTTTTATAGAAGATTTCATGGGAGTTTTATTTTCGAAAAAAAAAATCATTTAAGGTGTCTAGAAATAAAAATACCAAATTTTAAAGATTTCTTTGAAAAAATTGGACAATAAAACGAGGGTCCGGGGACGTGAGGGGGTAAGCCTAGATGTGCGGCCTGTTTCTGATAAAAAAAAAAAACACGTTCTATTTGTTTAACAGATTATTTTTGAGTGAGTTATTGTGTCTAGAAAAAAAAAAAGAAAAAAAAGAAACGTGATTTGTTTCAAATTTGTAATAATGACTGATTGATTATAGAGTTTGGAATGACAAATGTTTTTTTTGATGTTTATATAATAATATTTGTTATTATTCTATGGATTTTCACTCCCCTAAGGCTTCAATCAAATGTCAGGATGTAGGCTACGTAAGACATGAGGGGTTTAGAAATAGCAATGAACCTCTTCCTCAAACCTTATATACCTTTTAGTGCCTGCCTCGATGGCTTGTTGTTATTGTATAATTATTATAAAACAACACCTAAATACATGGGGGAAATTATATTAGAAATTTTCTCCATATTAAATATATATTGAAAAATTGTGAAAAGATCAATTTTCATTAAACAAAAATTTTGTATTATTAATTGCTTTTCACAAAAATTCTTTACACTTTGAAAAAAAAAAAACCATAAAAATCCGACAAGTAGTTTGAGAGTTAATCCGTTACAAAGAAAAAAGAAAATTTTAAATTTAAATCTCACAATTATTATTCTATAATTGATAATATATAATAAATTTTAATAATAAATATGCATATCTAAGATTTAATTAGTATTTATAAAAACTTTAAAAAGGAAAAAATTTTGAAAAATATATTAATTTAATATCTTAATTAATTTTTGTATCAATTTAATTAGATTGAAAAATAAAATTTGATATTAATTATCGAAAAAAATAACTGTGAGATTTAATTAATTAAATTTCTAATTAACACATTAACTCTGAAACAACTTGAATGATTTTTATGGGTTTTTTTTCATTGTGGTAGAAAATTTCCTGATTGTAGTTTTTAGACTATTGAAAAAAAAAAATAAAAGAGGAATTATTTGACCTTTCTTTAAATTATTTATTTGAAATTAATCTCTTGCTATTATATAGACGAAAGGCAGCTAGAAAGTTTGACTAACTATTCACGGGGGTGGTTTAAATTCGCTTAATGAAGAAATACCAGCATGTATTAACTTGGTAAATGAAGAGAGAGAGAAAGGATTATGTAGTATTTTTGAAAGCTTTGAAGAAGAGAAGATAATTTCTATTCGAATATTGTTAGATAGAATAATTGATAAATGCCTTTTGTGGATGAATTAATTCCTAGCCCCTCCCCCCCCCCCCCCCACTCACTCTTTGGTCAAGGAATTTCCATCAAACGAATTCTTTTGTTTTCAATTTATCTATTAAAATTTTGTATTATAGATAACAATAATAAGGAATTTACTAAAGAGAAAATGTTGTTAATTATTTCCTCAAAAAATATGTGGAGAAATAATTAAAAAGAAAAAAATTAGTTTACTTTGCCTTAATTAAATCTCATAATTGATAAATTTCTTTCTTTTTCTTATAAAAAGAGAAAGTTTATGCCTAGGGCATTGTAGAAAAGACACAAAAATAAAATAAGTTTTTTTTTGTGGTCCTGAGTAAGTCAGATCAAAAATTTTATGAAATAGGATCCTGGAGAATTTGCTCAAAAAATCACTATCATATTATTTTTAGTTCCGAGGAAAGGTTTGATTTGATTCCGAAACGTCGACCAAAAAAATTGTGTGATTTTATGAAACCACGATGCAAGTGAAACTTTTTTTTTTCGGATCATAGGCGTTTAACTGAAAATTTTCAGAAAATTATTCAATTAAGGGTATTAAAATCGCGTTTTTAATCTTAACTTAATAATTGGAAAATGGGAAATCAATAGACGCATGTTAAAAACTGAGAACAATATTTATTTAGCAATTGAAGATTTGAATTATTTTAAATTATTTAAAAAAAATATATTTTATCAATTTAAAAATTGAATAATTAAATCTCACAATTATTTTTTTATAATTTGTCATATATATTAAATTTCAACTTTCCTATTTTTTTTCGTCACGGCCATTGACGTCAAGGCTTGTAAGGCGACATGCTGATAGACGAGTCGAAAAATTTGAGAGGATCAAATAAAAGTTTCACCTTTAATAAATGAATAATGAGACGCTGGCTTCAAGTACAAACTAGACATGGGTCGTTACTCAATTTTGCTGTACCAGGTACCAGCTGTTACAGGTACTTGTTCTGACCCGATATTTTTACCTGATACTTTTGTACCCGAAATAAATTTCACCCAGCAACGCCAACTTTACATTAATTCAAGTCAATAACAACGTGTCTAACATTTTTTCTACGCTATTTATTCTTGTATTGAGAACAAACTCATAATTATCCATTACTAAAGAGTTTTCCAAACTGACTGAACTGACATTTTAATGTCTCCAAATTTAAAATGTCAATTTATATACTGCACTAGAAAAATAATTAAGAAATTTCTTTACCAGCGAACGAAATTTAATTTATTGAAGTCCATTATGTATTTCAAACATATATTTTTATTTTTTTAATTAATGTTTTTATAAAAAAAAAATAGTTTCAAAGTAAAAATCAGATAACTTATTTATTTAAAAAAAAAAAATATTTTTTTCATTTCTGCTCTCTTTTTCAAAGAGAAGAAAAGAGAAATAATGTATTAGTAATAATTAGATTTGTATTTAATTATTATAGGGCCTAGTGAGAAAAGTAGAGTAAAAAATGTAAAAATCATTCGGAATGATGTTCGAAAAGCGCGCCAGAGCAATAGCGAAATGGCCCTGTCAGGAGGGAAGGGACGGGGCGGGGCGTCGCGAGTTGAGGGTTTCAAGAGAGGAAAGAGAGAGAGCAGGCCTGGAACAGGCGCTACGAAAACTGTATCGGGTAAGAAAGAAACGACACTCTAAAGTATTTGATCAATGCGCAAGCGCGAGATATCAGGTACGAGTGAGAAACGAATACCGAGCAAATAACAGATACTTGTTCTATCTGTTATTTGAGTATCAACAACTCGGGCATACTCTACTGGCCTTGGACAGGACGCGTATCTGTTTCTCACTCGTCTCTCGCGCTTGCGCATTGATCAAATACTTGCTTTTCACTTTAGAGCGTCTTTTTCTTTACCCGAAACAGTTTTCGTTTCGGCTGTTCTCTCATTCCTTCTCTCTTGCGACCCTCAACTCGCGACGCCCCGCCCCGCCTCTTATCTCGTGACAGGGCAATTTCGCTATTGCTCTGGCGCGCTTTTCGAACGTCATTCCGAATCATTTTTACATTTTTTACTCTACTTTTCTCACTAGGCCCTATAATAATTAAATACAAATCTAATTATTACTTATACATTATTTCTATTTTCTCCGCTTTAAGAAAGAGAGCAGAAATGAAAAAAAAAAATATTTTTTTTTTATAAATAAGTTATCTGATGCTCACGGGGCGTGGTGTAGAGGTTAGCGTGCTAACCTCATATACCAAACGTCGCGGGTTCGGACCCCAGGCAGTCCGATGATTTTATTTAAGCCATCTGGATACCAGATGGCTTAAATAAAAATGCCTGGACCCTAATATATATAAAAATTCATAAATAACGGTTATCGTAAATGTCTTATATGGCCTGAGCTGCCGAAAAGACAGTGTGAATGTGTGTGTGAGTGTGAGTGTGAATGAGAAAAAAAAAGTGTGAATGTTTTTTATTAAAAAAAAAAAAGTTATCTGATTTTTACTTTGATATTTAAATACCCGATACTTTTTGCTCGTACCCATTATGTGTACCTGTTACTTTTTCCTACCTGATACAAAATATCAGATTGATACAGTATCACCCATGTCTAGTACAAACCCACTTTAGAGTATAAAGTAGAGATAATGGGGCGCCTAGTTAATAAATATTGAAATATGGGTCAGGTACTCTAGTGTTACTGACCACACAGCACATAAAATTTCTGGAATGTTGCAGGAATATTACTTTGCAACATTCGAAATATTGCCTTCAAGATTCCTACAATATTCCTATGCTCAGTTGCAGGGGAATATTCCGAGAATATTGCAATCCAATATTATTGCTCCCAGTATATTGAGATGCAATATTCCATTAATTTTTTATCACTTTTACTCTTTAAGTTTAAAACCCTTCAAATAAGTAATTGAAATATTAAGGTCAAAATTTTTTGCAATATTATAAAAATATTGCAAAAAAAAATATATTCCTGGAATATTCTTAAAATATTGTAAACAAATTCTCAATTTATTAAATTGAATCAAATTATTCGAAAATTTTTTACTATCTATATTTATATATATATATATATATATATATATATATATATATATATATATATATAATCGCTAATGTCCGTCTGTCTGCCCGACTGTCTGTCACTCTCTATTTAGGCAACTTCCCGTTGGAATTTTGAAATGAAATTTTATATGCATAAAGAGGACCTTCTCGGAATTACAGGAAAATTATTTTCATCTCGAATTTCTTATAACTTTTTGAGTTATTAATTCTTAAAGTTACGATTTCTCCCATAGGAAATGTACAGAGAAATATTTATATATTCTTTTCATTTGTGTATTCCATGAATGTAAACAAATCCTCAAGGGCGAATAATATTCCAGCAATATTTCATTTGCAATATTGAAAAAAATTATTGCAATATTGCCCACAATGTTATAATATAGGAATATTCCTGCAACATATGTTATATAAGTGGTTTATGGTTAAAGAACAGTAGAATAAATTTTAAATATTTAAAACCATTTGATTATCATTAAAATCTTGAAATTCAAATCATATTAAAATAAAATCAATCTTTATTTATTTTTTTTTTTGACTTTCGAGATCCAATATCACTCAAATTATTATTATTATTATGAATAAAGAGCCCGTGTGTGTGTGTGTGTGTGTGGTTTGATTTCATTCCAATTGCGTGGCACACGCCAGGAAGGAGCCAGAGGGAGGTGGCTGCCTGGCTGGCTCTATTAGACACGCGTGCGTGTGTATGCGTGCATGCTGCATACATGCGAACCATTTCTTTTTTTTTTCTCCCTCGTTCTTTTATCACCTAGCATCGGGTATTGGGAAATTTTGCATGAATTTTTTTTTTTTTTTTTAATAATAGGGGAGTATAGAAAAAAAATAAAGAATTCACTTACTACTTGAGAGGAGATAAAAAGTGTAGTTGGATTTTACCTGCAACAAAAGGAGAGAAAAGAATATAATAACATCATTTGCAAAAGAGTATAAATAGGAAATTATTTATCATTTGCACTAGACTTGACACATTTATACCTGACAAATAATCACAAGAATGTGTTAAGACAAGAAATAGTCTTAATGAACTTAAAATAATTAACCAAAAAATATTTAAAATTTTCATTTATTAGAATATAAAATTTTATTAAATTCTTAATTAATTTCTTTTCTAAATGATTAAAATACAAAAATTAAAATTTATTATAAATGTAATTAATTATAGAATAATAATTGTGAAATTTAATTTCAATTTTTACCCTTTATTGCTCATCAACTCCAAAACTAATTGACGAATTTTTATGGGCGTTTTTTTTTCCAATTTTCAACGAATAACGAAAGTGATTTTTGAAAATACCCATTTAGTCAGAAGCTAAAAAAATTGAGCCTTTAAGACTGAATAATTCTTAATAAAAAAATCATTGTGTGGTTTTATGAAACCACGATGGAAGTGAAACTTTTTTTTCGGATAGTAGGCGTTTAACTGAAAATTTTCAGAAAATTATTCAATTAATGATATTAAAATCGCGTTTTTAATCTTAACTTAATAATTGGAAAAATGGGAAATCAATTGATCAATCGAAAATCAATTGACGCATGTTAAAAACTGAGAACAATATTGAAGATTTGAATCATTTTAAATTATTTTAAAAATTTTATTTTATCAATTTAAAAATTGAACTCATAATTTTTTTTTAAATATAATTCGTTATATATATTAAATTTCAACTTGCCTATTTTTGTCTTCAGGGCTTGTGACGTCATGGCTTGTAGCGTCATGGCCTTGTCGGCTTGTAACGCGACATGATAGAAGAGCGAGAAAATTTGAGGCCATCAAATAAAAGTTTCACTTTAATAAATTCAAATATTTTTACGAATAATTTTTTTTAAACCGGCCACAACAGTAACCATGATCGTTGTAATGTCAAAATGGGTGGCCCAGAAGAAGGAGGTTGTTGAACGCCTCATTGATAAAAAGCATTATATCCAGCCTTGTTTTAATTAATTATTAAACAAAGTTCTTGTTTTTCCTATTTTATTCCCATCTTGCACTACGATAATATTATTAGATAGAGGCAGAGTGTATAATATATTTACTACAATATGATTATTTCCTCCCTAAAGAAGAAGAAGAGAGGGGAGAGATAGGATACAATTTAAAATAGAAGCTATATAATAAATTCAGTTTATATATCTTGATGTTTTCATCAGTATTTATTGGCCGTTAATGTGAATATACGTAGCGACCATTATTGCCACGGAGGCGCAAAGCGAGATAGAGAGAGAGAGCGAAGTTAAGTAAGTAAGTGTAAAGAGGAAGAGGGAACAACTTCTTCTTCTTCTTCTTTAGAGGGTTGTTGGTTGTATGAGTATATTAATATCACCCAAGTGGAAACCTTCGTTGGGTGTTAAGATGGAGATGGACATAAAAACAAAAATTTGAAATTTGTGTATTATACCGAACGAAGATTTGCAATTTTTTTTTTTTCAAATATTTGGTTTGTGAGTTTGTAAAAAAAAAAAAAAAATATGAGGTATAAAGGAGTAACTAACAGCACAGTATTCATAAAATTAAAAAAAAAAACTTTGCATTTTTTTTAAAAAACATTTTATAAAAACAGAGGTAAAGATTTCGCCTCTTGTGCTAGGGATGATAGGTTCGGTTCTTCTTTTGACTACCAATCAATTTAGAAAATACAGACATAAAGGTGTGACTAACCGCACAAGCTATGAGGTTTCTCATAATAGATTTGAAAAAAAATTTTAAATTTATAAAAACAGAGGTAAAGATTTCGCCTCTTGTGCTAGGGACGATAGGTTCGGTTCTTCTTTTGACTACCAATCAATTTAGAAAATAGAAAGACATAATGGTGTGACTAACTGGACACAGGTATGAGGTTTCTCATAAAATATTTGAATTTTTTTTAAATTTACAATATAAAAACAGAGGTAAAGATTTCACCTATTGTGCTAGGGATGGATAATAGGTCCAGTGTTTCTTTGGCTACCAATCTATTTACAAAATAGAAAGACATAAAGGTGGGACTAACCGCACAAGTTATGAGGTTTCTAATAACATTTTTGAATTTTTTTTTTTAAATTTATAAAAACAGAGGTAAAGATTTCGCCTCTTGTGCTAGGGATGTAAGATCCCGTTCTTCTTTTGACTACCAATCAATTTAGAAAATAGAAGACATAAAGATGTGACTAACCGCACAAGTTCTCATAAAATTTTTGAAATTTTTTTTATTTAAATTTATAAAAACAGAGGTAAAGATTTTACCTATTGTGCTAGGGATGGAATAGGTCCAGTGTTTCTTTGGCTAACAATCAATTTAGAAAATAGAAGACATAAGTAGTTGTGACTAACCGCACAAGCTATGAGGTTTTTCATAAAATATTTGAAATTTTTTTTTTTTTTAATTTATAAAAACAGAGGCAAAGATTTCGCCTCTTGTGCTAGGGATGATAGTTTCAGTCTTTCTTTTGGCTACCAATCAATTTAGAAAATAGACAGAAAGGTGTGACTAGCCGCACAAGCTATAAGGTTTCTCATAAAATTTTGAAAAAAAAGATCTTTTTTATTTATTTAAATGCAAATCAATTCAACATAATTCAAAGAGATTTTTGATGTATGCGTATGTGTGCTGTGTGTATGTGTGTGTATATATATACTTGAGAAGCTGCTACTGGTTGGTCTGGGTGCTTAATTTGGCCCCTCGTAATTACGCTTTCTCTCTCTTCCAGCACCTAGGGGTTAGAAGAAGTAAGTAGAGGGAGGGGGTGGGGGAGGTGTGCGTCTGTCTGTCTGTCTCTCTATCTGACTCTGTCTCTATCCATCCAGCCACGTAGTACTTTATGCCTTAACTGGATTCTCTCTCTCTCTCTCTCTCCCTTCCCTGTTATAGCATAATCTCATCTGATGAACCTCTATTCAGGCAACCGCGAAACCTCCCTTCCTCCTTAGTCAAGGGAGGTCACTAGGGATCAAAGCCTACCGAGAAGGGAAAGGGCAAGCAACGGCCATTAACGCGGCGTTTCAGTTCACGAGGCTAATAGCCAATTGACGGCAAGGCAAAGCAAAAGGGTGGTTGGTTAAAGGGAGGGGAAGAAGGGATTTGAATCCCATACCACCACCACCATGTGAACGACTTCTTGTCTATCTGCGTTGGGAATATATTAATATAAGTCATTTCAATATGTTTAAAATAAAAATAGCTTCACAATAGCTATTGTTTATATTTATGCAATGTTAATCGAGTCCTTGTTGGAGAGATTAATTCGTTAGTCCCACTTATACCATTACCCAGGTAGGAATACACAATTGCGTAAGGCTTGAACCATGTCCTGGTGAAGGATGGCTTTTATTCTTCGAAACGTTTAGATTTTTTTTCTATCTTCTTAAGGTTGTTCGGGCCCTCGGGGCTTGGCGTAGAGGTTAGCGTGCTAACCTCGTATAGCAAACATCGCGGGTTCGGACCCCAGGTAGTCCGATGATTTTATTTAAGCCATTTGGATACCAAATGGCTTAAATAAGAATGACTGGACCCTAATATAGATAAATTCATAAATAACGATTATCGTCAAAGACTTATATGGCCTAAGTTGCCGAAAAGACTGTGTGAATGAGAAAAAAGTGTGAATGTTTAAAAAAAAAAAGGTTCGGATAGTACCCCGTGAGTCATAATAGAATCTAAATGTTTTTTTTTTTAATAAAATGAAAAATTTGAATGCCAAAATTCATTATTATAATTTAGTCGTGACCTATCAGAGTTTATAAGTGTATTAAGTTAATAATTTATAGTGCCCCATTTCCGAAGTCCGCCTGATTTTCTAGAAATCATCAAGAACCCTACAGACGCCATAGTTGCAGCTCTCTACAATTTTTACATCTCTACCAAAATTATTCTGTGACTTTTGTAAAATAGCTACCTTTTATAACGTATTTTTCATACAATGTTTTTGCAAATATGTTTTTTTTGAACTGTGTTTTTCTTATAAGCTTATTTACTAATTATGTTTTTTTTTTTGGAACATGTTTTTCTTATAATGTTGTTTTCTAATCATGTTTTTTCATATTATGTTCCTTTTTGTTTTTATAGACAAAATTTTGTAAAATGTTTTGTATAACCTGTATTTTTTATATTGTATGAATTTTTTATGGCGGGATGGCCTCTGGCCAACAGCCAAGAATAAAAAGGAAAAAAAGTTAATAATTTAATTACCAAAAATAATAAATGAATGACTTTTGACTTGAGCAGTTTTTCACGTAATATAGAATTGGCAACATTGCATTCATCAGCTATCTATTTTAAATCTTAAAAGCCTTCAATTTTATTTTATTTAATATATTACAATGTTTAATGCAAATCAGTTTAAACACAATGGACGATTTGCGAGAAAAAATATCGTCAAATGGAAAAAAAAAATGTAACTGACAGCGAGAAAAGAGTATTATTTTATGCGACGTTGCCAGAGTGGTCTGAGTCTAAATATTGGCGACTGTCATTTTGGAGAATTTTTTGACTTTCTTGTTAAAATATCTTTAAAAAGATTTCGGCAGAAACTTTTGATTTTATGTTCTCGGAAGTGAATTGATAAAAATATAAGTTTTTTGTTTTTTTTTACCTATTGCAGAGGTGGCTATATAATTCGATATGTGTGCGTTTCGTCGACATTCCCCATAGACTACATGTTAAATTTCAATTTTTTTAAAATTAATTACACGATAACCTTGCGTCAGGTCAGCTTCAAAATTTTATTTTATACGTATGTGATAGTGATTAATAACATATTAAAAAATTAGCTTTTAATCTAACAAAGTGCTTTAATGTCCGAACAACCTTAATCAATAAATGGTCTTTTATTATCAATAAGATTTTTAATTTGAAACAAACTAATCAGAAACATTGTTTATTATTAGTTCAATTATAAGATTGATAATTCCATTAATGAATAAGTGAAAAGAAGAGAGAAAAAAAATCTATATTTAATTTAAATCTTGAATTCTCTCCCCCACCCCTCACCCCCCACTTCACTTTTCTTAATTATAATTAGAATATGAATTAAATGCAAAATCCGTGTTGTCTCTTCTTGGTTTTGGTGAAAGGCTCTTGGGGAGATGAGAAACGACGACGACAACCGAGATCCTCTCTTCTCCTTCTTCTTCTTCTTCATCTGATGATGATCTCTGGATTATATCATCTATGAAGAGTCTCTCTCTCTTGACTCTTGAGAATTGTTTTCATTTTACACCTCAAGTGAGAGGTGTCTTTTCTGCAATATGTTTGTCTGTCTCTAACTCATTTCTTCCTTATTTTAATTATAAATTAAAATTACACTCCTTGAAAATTTTCATCTTTCTTTGCACAAATTTAAACTGATAAACGTCGGCTCTAAAAGTATTTGTATCATTTCTGAATATAACACAATACTATATTAACGCCCGGGTGCTAGAACGCGGACATTAAAGCACTTTAATAGATTAAAAACTAATTTTTTAATATGTTATTTATCACTATCAAATACGTATAAAATAAAATTTTGAAGCAGATCTGACCCAGGGTTATCGTGTAATTAATTTTTAAAAAATTGAAATTTAACATGTAGCCTATGGGGGATTTCGACGAAACGCACACATATCGAATTATATAGGCATCTGTGCAAATGATACAAAAACAAAAAAACTTACATTTTATTAATTCACTTCCGAGGAATACGTTAAAAATAAAACCAAAAGTTTCTGCCGACCGCTTTTAAAGATATTTTAACAAGAAAGTCAAAAAAATTCTCCAAAATGACAGTCGCCAATATTTAAAAATAAGGAGGGCATCGAGAGTCAGACCAGCCTGGCAACGTCGCATAACATAAGTGTCTTATCTCTATGTCAGATACATTTTTTTTTTCAATTTTACAATATTTTTTCTCGCAAATCGTCCATTGTGTTTAAACTGATTTGCATTAAACATTGTAATATATTAAATAAAATAAAATTTAAGGCGTTTAAGATTTAAAATAGATAGTTGATGAATGCAATGTTGCCAGTTCTATATTACGTGAAAAACTGCTCAAGTCGAAAGTCATTCATTTATTATTTTTGGTAATTAAATTATTAACTTAATCCAATTATAAACTATGATAGGTCACGACTAAATTATAATAAGGAATTTTGGCATTCAAATTTTTAATTTTATTTAAAAAAAAATTTAGATTCTATTATGACTAGAGACCGGATTTTAAGCAAAATGCTTATTGCTGAATTTTATAAGCAACCATTTGATATTTAATTTCTATACGAATTAGGAAAAACTAAGTGCATTGAGATTGCATTTTTTATGCTTTTTTTGCTTTTTTTGAGTTTTCATGCTTTTTTTTCCCTTTCGTGCTTATTTGAACTTATTTTACGAATATTTATAATTTCTTTGTTTTTTTTTATTAAAAAACTTTTTTTCCATTCACACACGCATACACCAGGGACGTATATAAGGGGGGAGGGGGCCCGCCCCCCCCCCAAAAAAAAAAAAAAAAATTTCCAAAAACCCCGCAGTGTGAAAAAATATAGCCCTGTAAAAAAAAATTTTTCCGCAGGGTGAAAAAATTTGGTTCCGCAAAAACAAAATTTTTCGCAGGGCGGGGCGGAATAAATTTAGTTTCTTTAAAAGTATACGCCAGTGGTATGAGTAAAAATTGCTTATGAGATGCTTTTTTTCAACTTTTATGCTTATTTAACATCTTTTTATTCAAGTTTTTTATGCTTTTTTAAGCACTTTTTTTCCATTTTTTTATGCTTTTTTTTTCGGTCTCTAATTATGACTTACGAGGTACTATCCGAACAACCTTAATTACTAAAAAAGACATTTTTGGCACTAAAAGGATTTATTTAAGTTAAAATAATACAAAAAAAATGGTAATATTGAGGAAACTGCCTCTTTCTGGGGGATATTTTGGTGAGATCCAATATACCAATCCAGTGCCTGCTTGAGAATAATGTAAAGATATCATTTAAATAGCCCTGAATAAATAAAAAGAGATTTTGAAATCCAAGTTTTCTATAAAGCAAGCACACACACACACACACACACGCTATAAAATAAATCTCACATTCTATCTACGGGAAATAAGCAATTTATACAAATATATAAAGCCAGTTGACCGGCTGCAAATTGATATTTGCACTTGACAGTTTTGACCACTTTCAATATAGCTACAGTATGTATATTGGATAGGGTAGCTACAATTTATTGTATAGAAAACGATTTGGATGATAATTCATCGTATTCAAAGGGATATTTCTTTTGAGTACTGAATAACATTTACTAACCTTTTACTTGTCTCTTGTTCCTTATTTACTTCCAGAGGGAGCCGCAAGTGCTCGCTAAATAATTACACTTGAGGAAAGTCTAATCTCAAAAAGAAAAAAATCTAGTGTGACTGGCGCACAGCACACAACCTTCGGTAATCGAAAGTTGTGTTCTGTGCTTGTCACACCAGATTTTTCGTGTCGACATACATTTAAATTTCAGTATCATAGCATAATTCCTTCATTCTCTAAATTGAACACAGACAGACACACAGGCACACACACACAGAGAGACCAATTTGCTGGACCCACTTTTTTTAATTTCTTTCACAAAATGATGCTTTTTTCTCAGTCTATTTTGACTTGTTATTAGGTCAGATTTGATTAATAAATTTGCTTGAAATTCATTTTTGCGAGGTATTTATTTTTTAGGTTTACAGATACGGCCATTATTATCCGTTTAGGCCGCAAGGTGGCCATCATCAGAACCTTAAACAAATTAATTTATTTTTACAAAGATGTATATTATTATATCTATAAGAGTTTTTTTTAATTCAGGGGACCTCAAAACGTGTATATCCATCAAAATCTCTACATCGAATTTTTGACATGAATTCAATGCTTTCTCTCATATACATGTATATAAATATAGAGGTAAGACAAAGTAAAAATATTTTGTTTTATCAAACAAAATTTAACTTGATCTAACAACAACAACTACAACAAAAATATAATTTTACCGTAGATTTATAATCTATTTGATTTGATTACTCATTTATTTTCTATATAAATTAAATAAACGAAATTAAAATTTATACACTTGGTTACAAATTTCTAGAAATATAACCAAGTGTTTTTAATTTTCATTTGTAAAATATTTCACTGTGAGTTGCAATATTTTATTAATTTTTTTAGTTTTTCATTCTTTTTCAAGTTGTCGCTAGGTGACCCCGAGTAGTCACTGTGTTGAACGTCCCCGGGTTCAACCAATTTCAAGGGTAAAATAAGAATATATATTTTAAAGAGCATCTAAAAAATAATTGATTTATGAATTTTAATCAAAATCGTTGAAGCAAATTTTGAGAAAATCGAGAAAAATTGCATCAGTAAAGTACTAGTACTCTTTGGCCGATTTTGTTCAAAAGTTTTGTGTTACGTCCCAGATAGGTGTTTAACTTAAATATGAAATTTCCACCTCGTAGCTAAATTCCTTCATTTTACACCGACCACTCAGGGGATCTCAAAAAGTGTATTTCCATCAAAATCTTTTTTTGACATGAAGCCAGGTAGGAGAAAGTAAAAAGGTTGCCTATGGATATGGACATAGGCTTTAAAACGTATCTCAGACAAATCGTGTTCTTTTTGTACAAATCTAAGATCAAAATTGAAACAAGGCTTGTTTAGAATTCAAACAACAATTTGCTTTTATCGTCTTTTCTGTTGTTAGGATGATCCGCAATCCGATATTCTACAAAAAGCTTTTTTTTTCCTAAAGATACAATTCCATCATAGAATGATGCCTAAATAAATATCATCCCTTCCCGTCCCGCTTCTCTCCCATTGTGGTTTTCCCGTAATCTGCTCTCTTCTTTTTATCACACCCTTTTTGCCTCCGCCGCCGCCGCCGCTGCTACTGATGTTAATCCACTTAGTTTAGAGAATAATTAAATTTCTTTATAATCCAAGAACCAGGATGAAGCTAAAAATTATACCATGCATTAATTAGGAAGCTTTTCTTTGGCGCCCCCTCCCCCCCTCTCCGTTCCTTCCTTCGTTCCCTCTCAAGTGGGAATTTCTTTTCGTATCCAAAAAAAAAAAAAACTTAAGAAAGAAATACAAATAAATTAATTAACTTAAATTTCTATACAATTTAATTAGAAATGTTTTTATTTATTTATTTATTTGTCAGCCTTAGCTGGCGAATATGGTGAATAAAAAAAAATTTGGTGTTGATAGCTCCTCTGCTGTTGTCACTCAAACACAGTGACGGCGCTAGCTTATTCTCAGTGGGGGGGGGGGGCAGGGGTGGGGCAAACTTATCAACAGGGGGGCAGTCAATTAATATAAAGGCTACATCAACAGAGAAACAAAAGATTTGGTGTGACTTATGGCACCAGATTTTTTGTGTGACCTTAGGAACCGACATAAGTTTCGGATTCGGCCAGTTTCGGCCAAATTTTAGCCGAAACTTCGTCCTGCCCGAAATCTGAGTTTGAAAAGATGGGATTATGCTCGTATACTAAAAAAAAAAAAAACGTCGAGTGAAATTCGCACTTAAAAAAAAAGATCAAATGATTTTCGCAAGAGCAAAAATTGGAAATTTTACTAAAAAAAAAAAAAAGATGAATTTTGTATGGGAAATTTTAAGAAAAAGTTTTAAACAAGTTTCGATTTCGGTCGAAACTAAAATTGAAAGCCAAAATTCGGTTTCGGCTCAAAATCTTGTTTCGGGCGGACTCTAGTCTACATAGGCTTATTTAGTTTCCAACAGTACGGAACATTAGAATTCGAATTCAAGATGTAAAATTTATAAACATGAGAAAATGTTACTACATTTGTACTCGAAAAAGAAATTTTTTTTTAGATTGGGGCTCAATAAAGTTTTTTTTTTTTTTTTAATTTAGGTCTTTTTCGGCATCGAAGGCCATTTAGACCCCGTCTCTATTTATTTCAATTCGATTGGTAAAGTTATCGGATATTTTTTCTTTTAGATGACATTATAATGGCACAAAAGAAAGATATTTACTTGACAAAAACTTGAGAGTAACTAAATTTATTTATTAAAATAACGAATTAAAAAAAAAAATCTTTCTTGAAATAAAAAGCTTAAAACTTAAATTACATTTTTTTAAGGAAAAGTGAATAATTTTAGAAATTTTTTTTTTATTTGGTTTTCGAGCTAATTGGGGGGGCATCCAGGGGGCAGAGATCCTTGCCGGGGGGCGCATGCCCCCCCTAGCCCCCCCGTAGCGCCGTCACTGCTCAAACACAAAAACTGGCTTTCTCGCGTTAATAACATCCACAATTTTATTGAAACTTGCAATTTAGATAGAGTTTATAAACCTTTGAATTAAAAAAAAATTTGGTGATGATGGCACCAAGCGTTTATTAACACTCAAAAGCCCATTCTGAAAACTTCAATAGCCTGACATGTGAAAGGAATAAATTTGACTGTACGCTAGCGACATCGCCTATCTTGGTGGTGATTTGGGCAACTAATAAATAATTCCCTTCTAACCTGCATTAAGATTTTTATTTTTTATAATAAATATCAGAGCAGGAATAAAGAATAAATAGAACATACCGATTAAAAGAGGAATTAACCCACATGGCAAATCAAAACGTCACTTGCATCATCTCGTAAAGATGATAAATATTAATAAAAAATTTTAAAACTAAAATTATTTATTTAAATTCATTAAATCAATTCGTAGAGTAATCCCTTTGCTTTTTTTATTTTTTATAAAAATCTAGAGGTGAATGACCTTTTCATTAAAACTAGGCCAAGTTAAAATTTTATTAGGTATAATAAAAAAAATAAAATTTAGTCTCTTTCATTTTATTTATGGCTTTGTAACGTTGCTTTTTTTTGTTTGTTGTGTGCCTGAGTGGGTTTAATTTGTTGCTTTTTTGACCACAAGTTACTCGAGAAAAGACTGCGTCTTTGGTCTTTTCGAATTTATTTTAGCGACTTTGAAAGTGAGATTATTTTTATTTGAGGCTTCTAAAGGTTTCTCTTCTCTCATTCTCTTGTCCCTTGGAGGACATCCATTCCGAGTTTTAGTACAGCTTAGGATTGCTTAGCATTAATAATCTCTATTGCTTTTCTGATGAAGGAAATAGAAAAATCAAAATAAACCCTTGAAATATTAATTTTATTTAAATAATTTGTATAAACAAAATTGTTTTATTCATCATTCTGAACAACCTTTGTTTAAAAGAAATTTCCCAATTTGAACATTGAAGCAATCATCTCAGAGACAATGTTTTCAGGTTGCTTAGTAGATTGCCCGCCAGACACAGCCGTCTGGGCGCCTTTCTATTTTTGGATGCTGAGTCACTCTCGATTGTCGTCTTTTATGATCTCGTTGACCTTGACCAGTTGCCAGGCGCAATCTCCTTTCTCTTTCGCTCTCATTATAATTAAATACATGGGTGCAAAAGCTAGATAATAACCAAATGTAAAGTATTAGAAAAACAAGTGCTACGAGATTGAAATTTTATATATAAGTTACCATCCCCCCGAGAGCGTGAAAATAAGCTTTTGATCAAAATCGGCCTAAAAGTACTAGTACTTTACTGATGTACTTTTTCAGTTTTTTTCGTTTTTTTTTTTAATTCGCTCAGACGATTTTTTTTTTTTAAATTCATAAATCAATTATTTTTTAGATGCTCTTTCAAATGTATATTCTCACTTTGCCATTGGAATCTTCTGAAGACCACTTTACTCTTGTACTCATGGGCGTCCGCAGGGGGGGCAACCAGGCACTTGCCCCCCCCCCCCCCCTGGAAAATTAAAATGATACTAAAAAATGTATAAAACAAAAAAAAAAATACAAAAAAACGTTTCTCAGTATACATCCACCTTGCCGCGGTGAGAAAGCTTTAATTACTAAGAGATGTATAACATTATGAATATCAAAGTAGGTTTTTTTTAACTTATCTGGAAGTGACTTGCCCCCCCTGCAAAAAATCCTGCGGACGCCCTTGCTTGTACTTGATAGGAAAGACAGGAGAAATGGTTGCCATAGTAACAAAATATAAATATTTTCGCATACATATAAATAGGACATCTTGAATTCTAATATATCGGTGGAAAAAAAACAAAAATTCTGGTGTGAAAGAACAGAACACAACTTTCGATTACCGAAGGTGAGAGCTAATAAATAGCTATTCTGTAAACAAAAACTTTAAAGCCAAAGCGTTAACATTTAGTAAATAGTGTTAAAAATTAATGCCATGTCTAGGGGGAGGCTTTAATATTTTAACGTCATGTTTAAAATAAAAATGACGTCCTTAGCCTAAAAAGTAAGATTTTGATAGTTTTGAAATAAAAAGTTAACGTCGGTGTTAAAACTTTGTTTAGAGAATAGAATTTTTTAGCGCTGATAGTTTTTACATTACTTTTTAACACCCATTTGTTGATTTTAAATTTTAAAGCTTTTTCTTTTTTAGAAAAGAAAGGGAAAAATAAAAAAAATCCAAAATTCCCATTCTAATTTATTGACTCGTTAATGTCTTAAAAAAAATAACGTTAATATCCAATTAAGATTAAATATTATTATCATAATAATAATAATAATAATAATAATAATAATAATAAAAGTAATTAAAAAATATTAATTATAGCAAGAGATAATATTTCAAAAAAAAAATCTGTATTGCTACAGAGAGCGAGAGCATATAATTAAAAAGTTTAATTATATTATTTCCATAGAGCAATTAGTAAATGTAGTTAGTGGGGTGGATTTTTCATCATCATCATCCCTTCAACTTAAAAAAAAAAGAAGAAGCAAATCGCTAAAGAAATTAAGTAATGAGGCGCCATCAAGATTTTGTTGTTAAAAAAAAAAAACACTTGATATTAAAATACAAACTCTCCCCCAATATATATATATATATATTTTGCTAATTAACACTCAAGTTCTTTTTGTTTATGATTATTTGTTTTTAAATACTTTTGGTGGACATTCTGAAGGAAGAAATAAAATTTTTTATCTTACTAACATATATTTTTTATTATCAATTATTAATCACAGCCATTTTTCTGAGTAAAATGATATGCCACACTTGTATGCAAAATTATGATGTTTTTAAATAAATAAGATATTTTCTTTTGAAATGAGAAGCGTCGTCTGCTATTTAAAAATCACAACAATATAGCCTAATTAATTAAAATATTTATTAGGTATTTAAAATAAATAAAAGAAATATTAATTAAACAATCTTGTTAGAATTTAAATTTTTCTAATTATATTTTAATGTAATTAATAATAATTTATTTAAAATTAATTCAAATAATTTTAATTAGTCATTTTTTTTTATAAAAATTGCTGCGTAATAATCATATAAAAATTAAAAAAAATTAATTAGTTATTTTTTTGTTTATTGTTGTATGATTATTACAAAACTAAATCGTTTTCATAAAAAAAAGACATTTTTTTAAAATATGTACATACAAGTGTTGTATATCATTTTAATCAGAAAAATGGCGTGATTGAGAATATGTAATAAAAAATATATGTTAGTTAAAGGAAAAAAAAATATTACCTCTCACATTTTTTTGATATTGAAAAAAAAAACTGATTTTGATTGGATTTCCGTCTGTGTGTGTATAAATGCTGCACACCCTCACATACACACTTCTTTTTGGCTTATTACGAGATGCAAATGAGCCCTTGGAAGACGCGCGCGTCAAGGGATGAGCCCGAAAAGGTGGGGGAGAGAGAGAGAGAGAGAGAGAGAGGGCTAATTTTAATTTTACGTGTATTAAAATCCTATGCAGCTGACGTGTTTGCCGCGCCCTGTTTGCCCTCAAACACTCACACAGAGAGGCGTGAGAGAGGAGATCCCATGGGATTAAGTCACTGCTTGCTTGCTTGCCTTATACATGACTCCCTATAGGGCCAGAAGGCTAAGTTGACATTAGAAATTAGAATAGAAAGAACATTCAAACTTTTCAAAAAATAAATAAATAAATAAATGGATTCAATTTCATATTAATAAAAAAAAAAAACGTCACCCTCTGAATTCACTTCAAAATGTTTAGAATTATTAAAAAATAAATTATATTTTTGGTATAAGCTATTCTTAAATGTATATTATCCCTGAAGAAAGCCGAAACACCGTATTAAACACAAATTTTTTTTAAAGCATTTTTAAAGTGGATCTGTCATGGATTTCACAGCACACAACTTTCTCTACGAAAGTTGTGTTCTGTGCTTGTCCCACCAGATTTTTTTGTGTCGAGATATATTTAGTTTCGGACAGTACAGTACATAAAATATATAAACCATTGTTTATTTATATTTAGTTTTTGTTTAGGGCCGTAGTTTGCGAGTTGTAAGCAATTGAATATGCAAAGTTTTTATTTTTTTTTCTAACGTATTTTATTTCGGGCTTAAGAAACGGCGCGCGCGCGGAGGCAAGTGGCGCGTGCACCTCCCCCCCCCCCAGGCATTGTCGCCGGCCGGCGAGAGATGCTGCTATTCTTGGAAATAACATAAAAACATTCTTTTATCTCGATCGCAAATTTATCGTCTAAATAAAGTGATTGATTAGACCCAGAGAGAATGATTTCACTTGTTGTTAAGTGACAAGAAATAATGCTCTCTCTTGGATGGGAGAGACAAATAAATAATAGTAAAAAAAGTATAGTATTTATTCTTTATTATTTTATGGCCCTATTAATTATTCTCTTTTCAATATCCCTTAGATCTGACTCTATTTCAAAAAAATATGGTGTGACTGGTCTCACCAGATTTTTTGTGTCGACATAGGCATATATTTAGTTTCCGCCGATATATTCAAGATGTAAAATTTTTTTTTTTTTTTTTTTTTAAACATTCACACTTTTTTCTCATTCACACTCACACTCACACACACATTCACACTGTCTTTTCGGCAACTTAGGCCATTTAAGACATTGACGATAACCGTTGTAATATATATTAATCTATTGTGGGTTCAGGCATTTCTATTTAAGCCATTCTTTTGAAATTTGAATTCATTTGTTTCACAAATTCATTTGTTTATATTTACCCTTTTTTTAATGACACCTGTATGATTTTGTTTTGATTTTTTATCAAAATTAACGAATATTTTCTATTTCTTCTGTGATTATTTCAAAAACTATTCAGTTTTCGAAAAAATATCAAAGAATAAAAACTTTTTAAAATAGAGTATTTTATCATATAACAAAAAAATTGAAAATTTCAAAATTTTCGAAAAAACTTTTTAAGTAAAGTACTACTTCCAAGTGACGAATTTACTCCAAAAGTTGATAGAAATCTACAATTTTAGTGTAAGGAGCATATACCAAATTTCATCGATCTAGCTGCTTTGGTTTTTAAGCAATCGTGTTCACACACACACACACACACACACACACACACACACACACACACACACACACACACACACACACACACACACACACACACACACACACACACACACACACACACACACAGAGACATAATGCCAAAAATGGTATTTTTGGACTCAGGGAGGTCTAAAACGTGGAGAAACATCAAAATCTCGAAGTCGAATTTTTTTTTACGATTACATAACTTTCTCTATACGAGAAAGTAAAAAAAAATTATTAAAATGAAAAAGTAGTATATATTATTATAATTATAGACCGCTTTTTCTTATTAATCATTTATTAAAAATATAAATACTGTACAACGTTTCGCATCCCGTCCCAGAAAAGAAAAATTTTTATTTTAATTGGATTAGATTCCAATAAATAGGCGGCTAAATGGCCTCAGATGCCGAAAAAGAGCTTAAACAAAATAAAAATAAAAAAGATAATTTCCATGCTGCTTAGGATTCAGTTTTTATTTATAAATAATTTTCCCACGTTCGTATGTTATGATAACTGTGATTGAGAAAGTTACCAGGGTAGGTAACATGTATTTTTTTTAAATTAAGATAAAGGCATAAAATGATTCTTAGTTGACTCAATAATTGTTAGCCAACTCTCTCTCTCTCAGTGAAAATGGCAAAATGGCAGCAACCCCTTTCCTTTCCTCACCCCTGATAGAGAGAGAGAGACACGCAAATAAAAGAAAAGAGTGGTGACGTTTGCACGCACGAACGCAAGGAACGTGATTTGTATATTAAAGATGTAGAAAGGAGGGAGGGGGAGGGGAGGGGGATGTCAAAAAGGAAAATGTAACCACCCTGTATGTGAGGATATCTATAATAAAAGCCTGATGATAGAATAAAATGAACTTTGTGGGAATAGAAATGAATATAAAAGAGCAATTTCTTTCTTTCTTTTTTTTTTTTTATCAATTGAATTTAAAAATAATAAAAATAAATGGCGATGTGACTAGTCGCACAGCATAAAACTTTCTCTTAACTTACTGAAGTTGTCTACTGTGCTTTTTTTGTCAAGAGACATTCCATAAGAATCTTATTTTAAAGTTTTACCTTATAATAATATAAAAAAAAAATATATAGGTAAGAACAGAGCTGTTGCAAGTACTTTCCAAAAGTACTTAACTATTAAGTAACCAGTACTTGAAAAAAATTTTTTACTTCCAGTAGCTAGTACTTTCCAAAAGTACTTGAAATACTCAGTATTGTACTGAAAATGAACAAGTACCAGTCCTGGTCCTACTGAGTACTTTTGAAAATATTACTTTTTAAAGTTTAAAGACGAAATGAAACAAGACTTCAATCGGCCCGAATTATTTATTTTTTCTCTGCCGAAGTTTCGGGGACTAAACGTCAGCCATCTTATCTAGCTGCACTCGATGGTACTCGCAGAAACGCAGGATTATATGGACACTGTTATGCTTTGACACACCATTGCATAACAGTGTCCATATAATCCTGCGTTTCTGCGAGTACCATCGAGTGCAGCTACTAACAAGATCGGTCCTGAAGATGGATGACGTTTAGTCCCCGAAACGTCGACAGCTTATTATTAAAATTATTATCGTATGTGTTTCAAAATGTCTTTTTAAATTACTGACAACAAATATGTATCTTTATTATTAATTGCCTAAAACGAGTTGACTAAAAAATTGATTAGAAAAGGCGAGGGCCCGCCCTGGGTTCATGGGGACGAAGCCCGCTGAAGGCGGGCATAAAAAAAAAGTTTAAGGAAATTATATAAAATCAGATGAAAAGCGATTCTCCCCCATTCCCTCAACCACTTATCGATTATACGATAAAAAAAAGTGATTTAACACCAATATTTAGAGAAAAAATATCCGATTTTTTTTTTGCTACCCCTCTGGGGCCTTTTTTTTTACAGGATTCATTTCACCCCTCTTTCACCCGTTAAACCGTAACGATTATGTTATGAACAGGAAGAAGAAAGAAAAGAGAAGGTTAAATATTAGATGATGCTGATCGGTTTTCTTTCTCTTTTTTTTTTTGCAAGTATTTAAAAAAAAAAGAGAGGGGGTAAGAAAGGAGACTCTATAGAAAAAAATGGGGTGGCCACTCTTGGCATCTTAAGATGTAAGGGTACTTAATTATTCTAATTGCGATATTTGTGATCAAATTCATTCTTCTATAGCAGAGGTGTCCAAAATTTCTGGTGTGACTGTCGACTTTCTCTTAACTTCGGTAATCGAAAGTTGTATTCTGTGCTTGTCATACCAGATTTTTTTTCGACAAATTTGACCTTTTTACTTTCTCTTACCCAGAGCTGGGGTACTCAGTAATTTTAGTACTTGAAAAAGCTTTGAAAAAGATGGGATGAGAAAAAAAAGGTAAAAAATTTTCCGCAAGGGACGGAAAAAATTGTCTCCGAAAAAAAAAGTCGGAACTGACCGAATATTCTGTTTCGGCCAGTTTCGGCCAAAAATCCCTGCCGAAATATGATTTTTGTTTAATAAGAAGGGATGAGACCCGTATGCAAAAAAAGGGCAAATGATTTCCACACGAGGGAGAAAAAAATTTTCCTCAAGCCGGAAAAGGGGCGAAAAACAATTCAGTCTCTCACACACATTCACACAGTCTTTTCAGCAACTTAGGCCATTTAAGACTTGTAATGAACTCGAATTTGACTTTAAAATAAAAATAAATATTAATTGAATAAATGAGAAATTAAATTTTAAAATAAAAATTTAATTGGGGAAAATTAATTCTTTTTATTTCCCAACACTAATTAACTATGATTTATAATATATAATTTCACAAGACAATTTGGTCTTCGCTGAGGGGGATTCAACTTGCCGTGATTTGTTTGTAAACAAAAAAAATTTTATTTGCTCTCTAATTTTACTAAAATTTCGTGTTATAAATCATTTATATTTATTTTATTAGTGTTTAAAAAGTGTTTTTATTTGTTCTTCGTACGCTTATATAATTTAAACCGCGTTTTGAAATGGCCCCGGGCCAGCGGAGTCAAACCCGGCCAGCCAAGCCACCAACCTCAAAAAGACCAAAGGACAAAAGTCCTCCAGAAAAGCCAAAAGAAGCGGAGCCCCTGGCATCCAGTTCACCCTGTGGAAGGGAAGGTAAGCGCCGCCGAAAAAATAAAAATGTGTCAAATGAAACAAACATTTCATTTATTTCTACTTTAAATACGACTAACTTGGATGCATCTTTTGAGAGCTCCAAAAATGAAGCCTTTCTAGATCCTCCAAATTCACTAGAAAAGCCTCCACCAATTGTAATAACTGACTATAAAGAAAATGCCTTAGCCCTATTTAAAAAGTTAAGAACCTTGGCAAAGGACACTATTGAAATTAAATGTACCCAATCCAAGGATTCAGAAAGAATATACGTGAAAACAAAAAATACTAGAGATTTTAAAGAAATATTAAACTTTCTTAAAATACACAAAATATATTATTACACGTATGGCCTCAGGGAGGAAATTGCCACAAAAATAGTCCTTAAAGGTTTGCATAGCTCTGTATCCTCTGATGACGTAGAAGAAGAGTTAAAATCTCTCGGTTTTCTGCCATTAGAGGTTATACAACTAAAGAAAAAAGGCACATCTATAAAAATTCCAATTTACATAATTAAATTTCTTCCGAAAACAGACGTCAAACCTATTTTCCAAATTAAACAAATCTTTTTCACCAAGGTCTATTGGGAAAAATATAAAAATCAAAATAGAATATTGCAATGTTTCGCTTGCCAGGCCTTGGGCCACTTAAGCATCAATTGCAACCAAAAATCAGATGCCGGAAATGCTCCAAGGAGCACTTAACCGAAACTTGCAGTTCGCCGACATTAAAATGCGCGAATTGCGGAGGTCCGCATGAAGCGAGCCTCCCCGAGTGTCCCGCCAAAATTAAAATTTTGGAAAAACAATCTGAAAGGAAAGCAAACCAAATCACTCAAAAGATAAATCAAGTACCCCTACTCAATACCGAGAATTTTCCAACCCTACCCCAGAAATCTTCTTTCAAACAAACATTTGAGAAAATCGAAAAAACTTCAAATGTGCCCTCTCAAATAAACCAAACGCAAGCAACTCCAACACAGTCCTGGCCAAAAACAAACGCCCAACAAAATAAAATAAGGCAGCACACATGCAATGAAACAAACATTAAACATCTCTTTATCGAAATGCTAGCAATAGTCTTTAGATTAATAGAAGCCAAAAGTACAGACGAGCGCAAAAACATTCTCCAGGAGGAGGGGGATCGCATTCTAACAAAATGGCCTTAACATTAAAGCTAAACTTGGTATATTGGAATGCAAACGGCATTCAAAATAAAATAGCTGAACTGATCCACTTTCTAAATTTGAGAAATGCTCACATCTGTGCAGTCTGCGAAACCCTTCTTAACTCAAACAACAAAATATATCTCCCCGGTTACAAAATTTTTAGGTCCGATGGCCCAAGAGGCGTTCTTCTCGCTGTGAAAAATGAATTAAACCCAACACAAGTCAACTTACCATCAGTAAATCCTCTTGAAGCAGTCGCAGCCTCCATCTCATCCGAAACTGGACCAATAACTATAGTCAGTCTCTACAATTCTCCCTCTAGGCACTCTCCGTTAAACCGGGATACACTAAAATCCATATTAAATCTGAACTCCAAAATAATCATGCTAGGCGATCTCAACTCAAAACATACAGACTGGGGGTGTTCAAGCATCAACAAAAACGGACGCACTCTCAACACTTTTTGCTTAAAAGAAAAAATAAGGCTATTCTATCCGTCTGAACCAACACGCTTTCCACCTGATGGGACTACAAACCCAAGCACCATTGACCTAGCCATGATTAAAGGAATTAGCTCACACAACGCAATAACAACAAGCTGGTACGCACTGTCTTCAGACCATAACCCCGTTTCGTTAAAATTAAAACATTCATTTTATTCCCAAAAACACAAAATTTTTGACCTAACAAAAGCCGACTGGAAAACGTTCAGAATTTACATTAATCAAAATTTAAACTTAATAAAAATTTCGGCCATACAAGATATTGAAAATGCAGTAGAACATCTCACTCAAACAATACAGGACGCAGCCAAAGCAAGCATTCCTAAAAAAATTTTAACATCTCCACATCAACCGCTTCCAGAAGAAATAAAACAGTTAATCACCTTAAAAAACAGAATCCGAAAGATTTGGCACCAACAAAGGCAAAACAGCATCCGTCCATTACTCAACCAATTAACAGCCACAGTAAAACAAAAAATTGCCATCTGGAGACAAGAGCACTGGATGAATAAAATAAAGAACCTAAGCCCCGGATCTGGAACGCTCTGGAGTATGGCTAGGAGGCTACGAGGACAACGAGCTGAAATAGGACCCTTAGACGGACCAGACGGACGTACATACGAAAGACAAGACCAAACAAATATCCTAGCTTCCTCCTACGAAAATCAATTTATCAACAGAAGCCAATCAAAATTAACCTCAAGCAAAATTCTCAAAGAAAGCAAGAAACTCTTGGAACAAAGCCCTGAAGACCCTAAACCCGAACAAATTAAACCGAAACACATCAGGGAAGCAATTAAAAAATTGAAACCCCGTAAAGCACCAGGACCAGACGGAATATTGCCTATAATGATCAAAGCTCTCCCCGGAAAAGCCGTACTACTTCTCGCTCACATAATACAAGCCATCATTGACTTCAGTTACTTCCCAAAACCGTGGAAACTAGGAGAAATTATCCCTGTTGCCAAACCTGGAAAAAACCATCAAGATCCGAAAAGCTACCGTCCCATCTGCTTACTGAACATTCTCGGTAAAATTGCAGAATCCTTTTTATTGAAATGGCTACACAACGAAATTGACCGCTTAAATCTGATTCCACACTTCCAGTTCGGCTTCAGAAAATTTCACTCCACTACAGATCAATTAACCAGAGTTACAAAATACATAGAGAAGAACCTTAAATACAAAAAAGCCACAGGAATGATCTTGTTGGATGTAAAACAAGCTTTCGACCAAGTCTGGCACCAGGGACTGGCTTTCAAACTTTTAAAATTCGGCATTTCCAAAACCCTAATTGAGACCATTATGAACTGGCTGATTGACAGAAAGTTTTACGTTAAAATTGAAAACCATAAATCAGCAACAAAATCAATAAACTCCGGGGTACCTCAAGGATCCCTTTTGTCCCCATCCCTCTATATCCTCTTCACAGCCGACATCCCAACAGATCCACATGTTCAAATAGCCACCTACGCAGACGACATAGCAGTTTACTACAGCAACAAAAACTTCAAGTGCCTAACATCAAGGATTCAAAATTATACCAAGAACATAATAGCAAGTCTAGCATACTGGAAACAATCAATCAACCCCACAAAGTCCGAGGCCATTCTTTTCACAAAGAAAAGAAAATATCTCCACACCACAATAAATGTCGGAGGCGCCACTCTCAAATGGTCCCCGGTAACCAAATATTTAGGGCTCAAATTTGATAGGAGGTTAAACTGGAACGCCCACTGCAAAGCTGCCTACACAAACGGGAAAACAGCCAAAAAACTCCTCTGGCCACTCCTAAATAGAAATAGTCCACTACCCATCGATCACAAAATTCTCCTTTATAAAGCAATAGTCCGACCAAGAATCACATATGGCGCACCAATCTGGATAAATAGGGCAGCACCTTCCAGCATTAAACTACTCAAACGAATACAAAGCACGACACTTCGAACCATAGCAGCTCCACCACCAGGTATCTCAAACATCGAAATAGCCACAGCACTGGAAATAGAAGAACTGGACGTCTTCGCAAAGAAGATTAAAGAAAGACACGAGGAGAAAATGAAAATTCACCCAAATCCACTAATAACCAACCTAACATAAATTCACTTTTAAACAAAGTAAAAACTGTTCTTTTATTTTCTTTTATAAAAAAAAATGTTTTAGGTTTTTTTAAAATTTTTTCCTAAAAATGCAAACTGTAACCCATCAAACTCGCCCAAATTACACTAAAAAGACTAAGGAAAAGAGGAAATAAAATACTCTCGAAGCCTTCATTTCAAAAATTGTAAAGTACATTCGCCTAGTGCGAGTCATTGTATGAAAAGAAACATGAAATAAAAACTTGTTATTATTTATTATTTGGTCTTCGCTTTCGTCGGGGGTTGCGACCCTTGGCCTTCGTCGGGATTCTGCAACCGACAAGGAAGATTCCTGATCGCTGGTGTTGGAGCCGAAGGACACCGCTGCTGTGGTCCAGTCGTCGGAAGCTGTTGCAGTACAAGGTAGGAAACGACGAGCACTATTTCCCTTGCCTCTCGCCTCTTGGCTGGCTGGGCTGGTTGGCTTCCACCCCCACCGCTAGAGAGCGATTTCCCACGCCCCTCGTCCCCCTGGCTGGTTGGGCTGGTTGGCTTCCACCCCCACCGCCAGAGGACCACACCCCCGCCCCTCGACTCCTGGCTGGCTGGGCCGGTTGGCTTACACCCCCGCCGCCAGAGAACCTCACCCCCTGCCCTTCGTCCCCCGTCTCCTCGGCTGGCCGGGCTGGTTGGTGATCCACCCCCGCCGCCGGAGAGTGAATCCCCGTTCCCCGTCCCTTGGCTGGCTGGGCTGGTTGGCTTCCACCCCCACCGCCAGAGAAGTGAATCCTCGTTCTCCGTTCTCCGTCCCTTGGCTGGCTGGGCTGGTTGGTTTCCACCCCCCACCGCCAGAGAAGTGATCCTCCCCCCTCCAACCCCTGTTAGCGTTCTCCCCCCCTGGATTTCCCCCACTCCGAGGGCCTCCCGGAAGGGCTAATTTCCGCAGAAACGCTAAGACGACAAGGGAACCGTTGTTAGAGCCGGATTCCATTGGATTGAGATTGGAGTGAATTGGATTGGAAGGAAGTGCGTTATTTTTACAGGGGCCGTTGTTAGGAGCGACTCTACTGGATTGGATTGAACCGGATTGCATTGTTGTTATTTCTGTTAAACTCTGTACTATATATTAATAAAAGCATTTGTTTCTCTTTTACTCCTGTGTGTGTTCTTTTCTTGTTACCGAGTGACCGGAGAACCCTACTCTTAGAAATAAGTTTATATTAGTTAGCAAAAGGCAAAACACAAACTAACTATTATAAATTTTTGGCGCCCGAACAGGGACCGGTCGGGATTAAAACTCGGTATAAGAAACCACAGGAGTTGTTAAAATGACTTGGTTAAAGAATTGATGGGTGTCCATCTGAGTTACGATTTTCCGAATATTATATTTTTTTTTAATAAGGGCACGCAGGTTGGTGATCAACTACTTATGATTTTGTAGTCGCATTGGAAACACTAATTCAACGCATGGGGGCTTTAAGCCCGTAATATGACCGAAAAGATTTCTTTTAGAATCCTACGCCGCGTAAGTTTTGATCTAGAAATCAGAAAATATGGCGGTCATTGTTATCGAAGGGCAAGCAATCGAGCAGTTGATCCTTGATGGGCAGAACTTTCAACCACTCCCTAGTATGGTTCAATCGTTGAATAAGGAAAAGGCTTATCAACCACACTCGGGGCAAATTCGTGAACTCGGGGTTGCGGGTTTCTCTTATAAAGCCCTCTATCATGGATCATCATCTCCTTTTCTCACTGGTTGGAATTGCCGAGAATCAGGTCATTACGCTTATCGCGGTCCTAAAATTCGGCAAATTCCCGGTCAAAACCAGGGGGATTTTCACCAAAGAAACGTAAGGCAGGCCTAGACGGGGAATCGTAGGTCTTGGAAGAATTTCGCCTCTTAGAATACTTGGGAACAGATTAGTTAGGATTTGTCAACCCAACTATCCAGCCAAGACCTTATTTTGGGGCGCCCCTAAGGCCGTTCAAAATAAATACAATATTATGATTGCTCCTGTAGACACTGGTTCAGTGAAATCTTCTGTTCGTGAACCACTAGTGGAAAAGCTCGGGTTGTATTTGGGATCCCATCTAAAGGCCGTAGATTTAGCTGATGGGGTATTAGTTGCCGTGAGGGAATTTTGGGAAATTCTGGTAA
>JAKCPI010008553.1:0-22452 GCA_023213315.1 Euborellia annulipes | reverse complement strand
TTTATTTTTTATACCGGAAATGGTTTATAATTTGTTACAACTCTTTTCGAGAATTGGTGTACATTGCTCGTTTAAAAGCTTATTAGAGAATCAAAAACTAAAAAGACTAGGGCCGAGAAATTATACGGTTTAACGGATTTTAGAAAGTATAATTAATTTAGCAGAAGAATTTCATTATTGCTTCAACATAAAAGAATGAATTAAATTCATTTAATAAAAACATAATTTACTTGAATGTTAATTAAAAAAACACTTCCTGTTGCGAAAAGTTTAGCCTTTATCATAAATCATCTTTATTTCATATAAAGACATGGAATAAAATAAATATTTTTCCTGGATTGGAATAGGGAATATTGGATTCCACCACAGCTCTGGCATCCCGTCCTTATGGAAGGGCCTTTTAGATGGTTCCCTCTCAGGGATGCATTCTTCTGAGGGAGTCCCTCCTCAAACTAGGACATCCTCCCTAGAGGTTGGATAAAAGTAGCCAGAAATAAGGATTAGCTCAGAAATGAACGCAGGATTTGATTTGATTTATTAAATTATAATAGGGCAAGGGCTGATTAGCTCCATTAGCCCTTATGAAAAAAATACATGAAAATACAGGGTGGGGCAGGGAAACGGGAAATTTTGAAATAACGTCTTTTCCACGAATATATTCATATAAAATTAGTTATTTATTAACGAAAGTGCATGTATTCAGCATGCCATTTATGTATTTACAATCAAAATGTCCAAAAGTAAATACATAAATGACATGCTGAAAACATGCACTTTCGTTAATAAATTACTAGTTTTATGAATATATTCGTGGAAAAGATGTTATTTCAAAATTTTCCGTTTCTCTGCGCCACCCTGTATTTGTCTTGGACCCCAGGAAATCAAAATAGTCCCTCAAATAATCAGGGCATTCTTCCCTCAACACCTTCCAGTTTAACCTCAGACAGGCAAACTTCCTCATCTCACGAACCCTCAGCCATCCAAGACGTATCTCTTCTTAATCGGTAGACTAACTTTTAAGCTTGTTAGCTAAAACGCAGGTCAGGTTCGTCATCACCACCGAGCCATAGTGGAAATACGGGAAAACCAGGAGGAGGAGTTAGAAATGGGAAATAATGTAACTTCACGGGGTGCCGGTAGATGGCTACGGCCTGAGGTCGGTTGGGTATGAGGTGTGTGTGTCTTCGCGCTCGGAAGCACTTCGGCTAAATAAACGGAGATCCTTTCAATTAATTATTGTAATTTCTGTCTTGGATTGATAAAGACCATCTATATTTTATTTATTATTATTTAAATTCAGGAGAATTTCTACAAATTAAAGTTTTATTTTATTCCTTGTCTTCTCTCTCTTTTTCCATTTAATTCATTCATCCATTCAATCATTAAGAAAATTAATGTAAAAAAAAAAATTATTTAAACTAACATAGCCATAAAAATATATCCATAATTGCAAATGATTATTTCTAGTAGGAGGTCGTATAAAAAAAACCGAGTCCAGGGATCTAGAAAAATGTATGAAAAATGAGTAATTAGCTCTTGAAATTTTATATTCCTCTACAAAAAAAGGAGGCCCACTGAAAACAAAATTTATGACTATATAAATACTTACAAATGAAAGAAGAAAGGTCAATATTTAATAAAAAAAAATTCCAAAGTCTAAAATATAGGCAACCAACTTACAAGACTTGTTAATATTTTAGCATATCTCTCAGGCGTTTGACCTCAGATTTCACCTAAATAAAGTTCAAGGAATTTATAGAATGTGAAAGAGCGCGGTTATCCTATATTCATTTTAAATTCTGCTATTTTCTGCCCGCCTATTCTAGGCGTCTCCGAAACATCGGCATGTGTAGGAGAAATGAATCGTTTATTTCAGAAACCACCTAAGTGCGTTTTTTTCAACTTTCGGAAAACTTGTTTTGCAGCTTAAGTATAGGTCTAGTCTCCTTCAAATATTTTTTTACCAAATCAAAAACATGCTATTGGGATAATCTAAAAGATGTATTTACCTTTAAATTGTACAGTAGCACCAAAACACATGATTTGAAATTTTGTCGCTTAGGTGCTTTCTCAAATAAACGATTCAAATAATAAACGGTATTCGGAAAATACAACTTAAGGAGGCAAAGCTGTTCGCATGTTTTTGCCAAGAGATAGCGTTAAGGGTCTTGAGGAGCGAAAATTTGCACACAGATGACAGGGCTATATTTGGACCCTGTTATGCAATGGTGTGTCAAAGGCCAAAAAATTCAAAATTGAGTTAAGCACGGAATTTTGTTTTAAAATGCTTCAATTACTATTTTTTATGAAATATGTCCTAAAAAAATTTATATTTAATGTTACTTGCACAATTGACAACAAAAATTATATATAAACCAATGAAAACAAAAAACTTTAATGTTGATTTTCTCAAAACTCGATGTTTGGTCTTTGACACACCATTGCATAACAGGGTCCATTTAATCTCATGCAACTTTGGCATTTCGTTGATCTTTTAATAATGAATAGTTTATAAATTATTATATATCATTTATATGATATATATTAATATAGGATTTATATAAATATAGACTTATAGGTGATCTGATAATGGCGGCTGTTAGATTAGCCTGCCATCTTCTACAAGAATAATGAACTATTTGACCGTTTTTTTTTTTAATACCTAAATTTATTTCTTACTTTGTCACCAATTTATTTAATTATTATAGTTCTTGGCAAATTTTTGAATTACTTGATTTTTTGGGCATACTCTTTATGACACACTACGCCATCTTATCGGGAAAAACATGCGTAACACCTTCGGTCCTGTTCCCCCTTAACGAATTAAATTGATAGTGGGCCAAATTTAAAATTCTGTATAATGGATATATTTATATTTTAATATTAAATATCTTCACTCTTCATTTTCATTTTCTTGTATATTTATCTCTCATTTATCATTTTGTTTCTGTATTATATCCATCCATCCATCTTCATTTATCTTTCTGTATATTATATATGTAAATTAATTTGTATTATATTTATTGTTATTATGGTTCTAATTCAAAGAGCAGGCCCGGAATTTATTTTTAATCTCAATTTTAACCCAAAAAGAAAAACAAAAACAAATTATTTTTTTCTCTCTTTCTTCTTTGTCTTTTTTCCTTTTCTTTTCTTTTTTTTTATGTTGTCTTGCCGCACTTGAGGCTTCTCTGTCAATTTTTTTTTTTTTTACTAACTCGGAAAATAATAAATAATAATAATTTAATACCACGTTCGTGTCGAGATGCACATTTTTCTATTGCACTTAGATTTTTAATAAAACAAGACTCATTGTTCCTTAAAAGGAGAAATTTTTAATTCCCTCGTCTTATTCTCGTGAAAAATTTAAAATTTCTCTTCGTTTTAATAAATTCTCATCTTGGATATATATTACAATTAAATATAACTTATCAACCGTAGGCTTCAGTTGAAACATTAATAAAAATTAATTGATTTTAATCTGGAGCAGGTCTTATTCAGGAATATCAAAACAAATGATTGTTTCAAATTTTATTATTTATTGCTAAGCGACTGGATTCTCTACAGTAATTAACAGTTTCGGAGTTCAATTGTCTCCATCCTCAGGCCGTAACAAAGATTCTACATTTATATATTTTCTGAACATGCCACTATCTCTTTATAAATTCAATTTATAATTGTCTAATGTTAACATATATAAAATTTTTTTATAAAATCGTAGTCAATTGATAAAAAATATTTAATATTAAAATTTCTTTCAAAATTAATTAACATTTCTTTTAATTATCTATTTTTAAATTTATCTAATTTAATAATCTTAATTTAGTACCTTGCAATTTTTTAATCCTATGCTTTTCTTGGAAAACATGAAATTTTCCTTGGATATCATCAGGGCCGGCGCAAGCTATTCTGCCGCCCTAGGCAAGATATTTTTTTTGCGCCCCTCCAAAACTTTAAAAATTTAATTTGCCGCCCCCTCCGATCTCAAAAATTTTTCTGCGAAAATTTTTTTTTTTTTTTTTTCGCGGAACCAAAATTTTTTCCCGCCCGTAAAAATATTTTACCTTTTTTTTAGAGACACAAAATTTTGCCGCCCCCGTGGCCGAAATTTTTTCCCGTAAGCCGCCCGCGTATCATCTGAGATGGGAATTTAGAACAAATACACCAATTTTTCCTTTTTGTGAAACAGCTGGCTGATCTTGTCTGTTACAGATGAAGGATTTATTAAAAGATTATATAGACTAAGAAAAAACTTTTTTTGTTAGATTTATGGCGATTTGAGTGACATTATACTACTTACTGAATAAGACCTGCAAGATCTACGAATAAACTTCCATTAAAATTAAAATCAATTAATCAATTTCTCGTACAAATCCAGTTCTCTTTTAATTAATAAAAAATTTTAAACCCTAGATAAATTTCAAAGATTTATTAAAATTACCATTAAATCGGGTTGTTAATTCACACATTTGTCGAAATACGTACTTATTATGTTAATTTTTAGTAGATTTATTGATACAACCTATAGTGGCGGCCACGGAATCGGGCGGGCGAGTGGAATTGCGCTGTTCCTCCCGCTGTCGATATGGACATCACTCATCCGCCTGATTCCGTGGCCGCGAGTATAGTGTTTTAAATTTTTCAATTTTCAAATTTAATCCATTCATAATAAAAAAAAAGTGCATGTGGGAAAATATTAGATTTTTTGGCATATATTTTTTTGTTTAGTAATTAATAATTCAACTTAAATACAACGTTTCGATCCTTATTTCGGCAGGTTTCTCATCAGGTTTTTGTGTATTTGTCAAATTCAATGATAGCGACTTCAGAAATAATGCCCGAAACGTTGTAAGCGTGGGCGTAACTAGAGAATTTGTCTGGAGGGGTTCTGGGATCAGTCATCCCCCGGGAGGCCTGGAAGGCCAATTTTTCTTGGGGGGGTGGGGAGGCACAAGCCTTCTGGTGGTGAGGGGGGCCGGACCGCCCCCGGGTCCGCCCATGGTTGTAGGATTATCTCCTCGGTCTCCTCTATTCCTAAATATAAATGAGTCTTAATACAAATTTTTTTTTTTTTTTAGAAAATTTCTTGAATTTTTCTATATTTTTCTATTCTTATCTCAACTTTATATTTATTCTTAAAAAAAAAAATTGAAAAATAAATTATAAGATATTATTTAATAAAAGTTAAGTGTTATTTGAAAACAAAAGAAAAAATAAATTAATTCATTTTTATTTTAATGGGATTTGATACAAAAATTGTTATGTTGTTTTGTTGCGTAATGATAAATGTTTCTCTCTTTCTCTTTCTCTGATCAGAGTAATTATCTTGTGATTTAAATAAAGAGTTAGACCCTCTTTTTCCCTACAAGATGGCGGTCTTATCTCAATTTCGATCATAATGGCGCTTGGTTCCTTTATGCATACTTCGTCCATATATTGTTTTTCCCGTTCTTTTTTTTATCCCAAAATGTAACTTATTTTCTGGGCAGTTCTCGTTTTTCTTCTAATTTTTCGATTTTTAGAATTGATTTTCTTCAAGATTTATGTACCAGTCCACAAAAGTGACCACATTTTTATTGAAACAAAGCGGGACAAATGGAATGAAATCAGCCGAACCCATAACCAAAAAATCATTCGACTTTTTTTTTTTAGTAAAATTTCCAAATTTTTCCTCTTGCAAAAATCATTTAACTATTTTTTACTTTCTCTTAGCCTATATATGAAATATATAGAGAGAGAAAGTATTGCGATCATGTCAAAAATTCGATGTCGAGATTTTGATGGATATACATGTTTTGAGGTCCCCTGAGTCCAAAAAAGTGGGTCCCGCAAATTGGTCTGTGTGTGTGTGTGTGTGTCTGTGTGTCTGTGTGTCTGTATGTGTGGAACCATTTTTTTAGCATGAAGGAATTGAGCTACCGGATTGAAATTTTATATTTAACTTAGGTACCTTTGAAGAATCTCAAAATAAGCTTTTGAACAAAATCGGCCAAAAAGTACTAGTACTTTACTGATGTACTTTTTCAGTTTTTTTCGATTTTCTCAAAATTCCCTCCAAGGATTTTTTTTAAAATTCAAAAATCAATTATTTTTTAGATGCTCTTTAAAATGTATATTCTCATTTTGCCGTTGAAATCTTCTGAAGACCACTTTACTCTTGTTCTTCATAGGAAAGATAGAAATGGTTGCCATGGTAACGGAATTTAAATCTTTTTCTTTTTATTAGATTAAAAATCAATTATTATTTAAATTCCCATTTTTTTAAAATTTATTTGTGTCTTTAATTGTTTCAAAGAAAACATATATGTCTCTCTCTCACTTGCAAACATTATCGTCTGTCTCTACTCTTTTTAAATTCCCTTTCCACCTTATCTTCGCATAGAAACAATGTTAATTTCCTATAGGGATTTGTATGTTAATTTCGATTCAAAAGGGGGTCCCCTTTAGAACTTTTTAGGCATTTAAAATTTTTTTTTCCAATTCTTATGAAATTTTGTATTTATTTACGATTCTATATTGTGTATAAAATGTCCAAATATGAGATTAAAATTTTGAAAAATAACCATAGTTTATTTGAAGCAGTCAACATTTAAAATGCAAGTTTGAAACTAAGGTGCTATCGGAAACTAAATATATCTCGACACAAAAAATCTGGTGTGACCAGCACAGTGCGCAACTTTCTCTTACCGAAGGGTAAGAGAAAGTTGTGTGCTGTGCGCCAGTCACACCAGATTTTTAGTATACGAATCTCGTCCGATCTTTTCAAACTCTTTTTGGCCGAAACTGAAACTTCGGTCGGTTCCTAACTAATCTAATTAATAATGCAGATATTTTCTAAAAACAAAGTTAAAATCGGCGGGACGCGGAACAGTCCTCCAAAAAGCGGGGCGTGTAGTCACCTTACAGTACACCCAACCTCCTCCCTAAAAACGTAAATAGGTTATGCCTAAATGTTTAATCTAACAAGTTAAAATAATATTCTCTTTACAATAGTGGAATCAAATTTGACTGTATTTTGTGGACGAGCCAAGTCAAATACAGTGCGAGTCAAAAATATGAGACCACCTGAAAATATTAAAATAAATTGTAAATTTAACAAAATTAAATTCATTTTTAAATTAAAAAATCTGGTGTGACTGGCGCACAGCACACAACTTTCTCTTACCTTCGGTAATCGAAAGTTGTGTACTGTGCTTGTCACACCAGATTTTTTGTGTCGACATGTATTTAGTTTCCGACAGTAGGGTACAATTGAATTCAAGATGTAAAATTTATAAGTATGGGAAAATATTTATATTTTGATACCATGGCAACCATTTCTCCTATCTTTTCTATGGAGTACAAGAGTAAAGTGGTCTTCAGAAGATTTCAATCACAAAATGAGAATATACATTTTATAGAGAATCTAAAAAATAATTGATTTTTGAATTTAAAAAAAAATCGTTGGAGCAAATTTTGAGAAAATCGAAAAAAACTGAAAAAGTACATCAGTAAAGTACTAGTACTCTTTGGCCGATTTTGCTTAAAAGCTTATTTTTCCGGTCCCGGGGGGTGTTTAACTTAAATATAAAATTTCAGCCTCATAGCTCAATTCCTTCATGCTTAAAAGTGAACACAGACACACACACCCACACACCCACAGACAGACCATGTCGCGAAAACCACTTTTTTGGATTCAGGGGACCTCAAAACGTGAAGATCCATCAAAATCTCGACATCGAATTTTTGACATGAATCCAATACTTTCTCTCTATATATATATTACATATATACATAGGTAAGAGAAAGTAAAAAAATTAAAGATTATTGGGACAGATTGTTTTTTTTGTATTTGCTTGATAACAAAAAAATTAATTACGATAATTTTTTAATAAGTCATTTAAAAAATTATAGCTTGATGTCTAAATAATCTCATATGAATTTAATTCATTTAAAAAAAAGCGTATTGAAAAATTCCTTATAATAATATAGTTTTTTTTTAAGTTCTCCTGAACCCCTTTAACTTAAATTTGATAATATTTGAGACGTATTCTACTCTATAGAGATGTCAATTGACATCTTTAATAGAGTGGAAGCATAAAGAGAGAAAGAAAGAGAAGAGAAACATTTTTCTGAATATAAAATGATGGGTATCTCGATGCGAATGCATGTAAATAAAACTAAGGGAAGAGGGATGGGTCCGAGCACGAGGACGGAGTTGTCAATGACTCTGGGCTGCAGTTGGCGTATCGGTCGGCGCACGCACTCCTCGCACTCAAAAAGGAGCACGTGCGCCGAGTACTTCACGTTCATGGTGGACAACCTGAAGATGAACATTTGGAAGCGCACGTCTCGGAGTATTTACGTCTCACGGCAGAACGTTTCGACCTCACCAAAAGTCACGACGTAAGTCTCTTCGTCTAATTTTTCTTTTAAAATGAATTTGTATCTGTTTATTCTTGTATATAGGAGGTTTGTTCACAAATATGGGCTACTCTCTATGATTACCCTTGCCTGAAGGATTGCCAAGGGTTGACGTCATACGCTCAAGAAGCAGTGCGACTCTCCTGGAGACTTGTCAATCAGGTGAGACTCTCCCAATCTCTTTTCTAGACAAATCAGATTGGTAGCTGTTTTGTAGGTAGAAAGGAGTGTGAGTGAAGAAAGTAGCTTGGGATGCTTTATTGTCGACACTTCATCAGTCTTAAGTGTCCCTAGACTAGTGGTTCCCAACCTTTTGTTGCCCTTCACCCCTTTCTGGGGTTGTCTAACACCTATCGCCCCCTTTTTTAATTTTTTTTTTCATTGCAATCAAATTTTAATTTGGAGTGAAGTGTATTTTTTTTTTTTTTTAAACATTCACACTTTTTTTCTCATTCACACTCACACTCACACACACATTCACACAGTCTTTTCGGCAACTCAGGCCATATAAGACTTTTGACGATATCCGTTATTGATAAATATACATATATGGGGACCAGGCATTCTTATTTAAGCCATCTGGTATCCAAATGGCTTAAATAAAATCATCGGACTGCCTGGGGTTCGAACCCGCGACGTTTGGTATATGAGGTTAGCACGCTAACCTCTACGCCATGCCCCGAGGGCGAGTGAAGTGTAAATAATATATAATGATTTTATTTTTTAGAAAGAAAAAAAAAAAAAAAAAAAAAAAAAAAAAAAATGGATATTTTTTCGGTCAATCTTTATTTAATGAAAACAAAAGAGACGTTTCGATTCTAGATTGGAATGATCTTCAGACTATTTTATTTTCATGATAATTTTTCGTCCTTATATTACAATGAAAGACAATGTGGAGGAAGGCCGTAATACAGATTAAAGATGAAATGAAACAAGATTTCTATCGGCCCGAATTATTTATTTTTTTTCCTCTGCCGACGTTTCGGGGACTAAACGTCACCCATCTTCAGGACCTACATTAGAAACAATACATATAATCAGGATTATCACTATTATTATCCTTTTTTTTTAATATATAACACACATCAAACACGCTCAACAGACAGAAAGACATTATAAATTTACTTACAAAGGTGTTCCGTTTAGTTCCCGAAACGTCGACAGAGGAAAAAAAATAAATAATTCGGGCCGATTGAAATCTTGTTTCATTTCATCTTTAATATATTACAAAGATTAATGCAAATTAGTTTAAACACAATGGACGATTTGCGAGAAAAAATTCGTAAATGGAAAAAAAAAATGTAACTGACAGCGAGAAAAGAGTATTATTTTATGCGACGTTGCCAGAGTGGTCTGAGTCGTGTAACTTATTTTTGAATATGGCCGGCTGTCATTTTGGAAAAATTTTTGACTTCCTTGTTAAAATATCTTTAAAAGCCTTCGGCAAAAACTTTTGATTTTATGTTAACGTATTCCTCGGAAGTTAATTGATAAAATGTAAGTTTTTTGTTTTTGTATCTATTGCAGAGGTGGCTATATAATTCGATATGTGTGCGGTTCGTCGACTTTCCCATAGACTACATGTTAAATTTGAATTTTTTAAAAATTATTTACACGATAACCCTGGGTCAGATCTGCTTCAAAATTTTATTTTATACGTATGTAATAGTGATTAATAACATATTAAAAAATTAACTTTTAATCTAACAAAGTGCTTTAATTGTCTGAACAACTTTAAAATATATAAAGAGCCAAAATAAATCAAAGAAACAAAAAAAAAATAAATATATTACACAAAAAAAAGTTACACTCAACGAGATTCGAACTCGAAATCTCGCATTTAGAAAAAATGATCCTATCAATCTAGCCACCGAGGCTTTTCGAAATGTGATTGTTAGCATTGTTCTTCTTTTAAAAAAAAACTAAAAAATAGTTTATTAATTATTTAAGATTATATGCTACTTTATAGTTTTTAAATGAGATGTCTCCTTTTTTTTCACCCCCAATTTGCAGACACCTGCCTATCAACTAGAATTCGAGGCGCGAGTTCTTCGAAAAGATTTGCACGTTCGATTCCACGGTTCAAATTTTGACAGCGATCAAGTGAAGACATATCTCTGGCCAGCGCTCGTCCAGGACGGCATTTGCGTCCACAAAGCAGTTGTATTGACATGACATCGATGAAGATATTTTCTTTTTTTAGCGTGCAAATTAAAAAAAAAAAAAAAAAAAAAATTGTTTCGTTCAGGTGGATGGACTAGAGACTAAATCTTTTAAGAGCAAATATAAGAGAGACGGACCTAAAAATTGTCAACCAAAGAAATTGGCATACACCAATGGGTCGTTTTGATAACTTATCTAACCCAACATATGGGAGGCTATTTTAATTTTGGGGTAGGTAAATTATCAAAACGACCCATAGAGAGAAGGGGTAGGAACGTTTTGAAGATTTTTCATGAATTTTACTTTGAGGAATTTATTTTTTACTTTAATGTTTCGAGGTCCTCTGAACAGCTTCTATTTTTGCATGAATTAAATTTCGGAAAGCCCGGGAGCCGTGGCTCAGTGGGAAGACATTAGCTTCTCGCACCGGAGTCCCGGGTTCGCTTCCCATCCCAAGCGAGAAAAATTTATTTCATTTGATTTGACTACAAATCATTTGAAATAAATAGGGATGGGGTCTAAATGGCCTTAGATGCCGAGAAGGACCTTAAAAAAAAAAAAAAAAAAAAAAAAAATTTCGGAAAACATATATATATTTTTTACTTTCTCGTATAGAATATAAAGAGAAAGTATTGTAATCGTAAAAAAAAATTCGACTTCGAGATTTTGATGTTTCTCCACGTTTTAGACCTCCCTGAGTCCAAAAATACAATTTTGGGCATTATGTCTGTGTGTGTGTGTGAACACGATTGCTTAAAAACCAAAGCAGCTAGATCGATGAAATTTGGTATATGCTCCTTACATTAAAATTGTAGACTTCTATCAACTTTTGGAGTAAATACGTCACTTGAAGGTAGTACTTTACCTAATAAGTTTTTCAGAAATTTCGAAATTTTCAATTTCTTTGTTATATTATGATAAAATACTCAATTTTAAAGGTTTTTATTCTTTGATATTTTTCCGAAAACTGAATAGTTTATGAAATAATCACAGAAGAAAACGACATTTTTCTGTTAATTTTGATAAAAAAATCAAAACAAAATCATACAGGTTTGTGAAACAAATTCATTTGTTTATATTTCCATGTTTTTTAATGACACCTGTATGATTTTGTTTTGATTTTGACCTTTTCTTCTGTGATTATTTCAAAAACTATTCAGTTTTCGGAAAAATGTCAAAGAATAAAAACTTTTAAAATTGAGTATTTTATCATAATATAACAAAGAAATTGAAAATTTCGAAATTTCTGAAAAAAACTTATAAGGTAAAGTACTACTTCCAAGTGACGTATTTACTCCAAAAGTTGACAGAAATCTACAATTTTAGTTTAAGGAGCATATACCAAATTTCATCGATCTAGCTGCTTTGGTTTTTAAGCAATCGTGTTCACACACACACACCCAAACGTAATTCCAAAAGAATATACGAGAAAGTCTCGGGGGAAGTCATTCCCCATATTTTTTTAAAATATATATCTCCAAATAGTAGTGGACCAAAATGATTATTTATATTCAGTGTTCATTAAAATTTTTCCTTTTATTTTGTTTGTACGGTTTTTAGTGCCGTCTCTCTAACATATTCAGCTGTTTTTGTTTTTGTTTTGACGCAAAAAAACATGAAATTAAAATTTTTTTTTTTGACTGAACATAAAAATGGCATATAAATAGAGAGATGGGCGGAGACAAACTACCTTCTAGTTCTAATTTTCTCGGCAAAATTTTGTTGGCATTTTTATCAACCCCCGTCACCTTTACTCCCCACCTCTGCCCCTGTCTTTGCTACGCCTCTGGTTATTCAAAGAAAAAAAAAAGCGGGTATCGGGAGAGGGGGGGGGAGAGGAAGATTGACAGAGGTTGAAGGAATCTAAAACAATTTATGTAATACTTGAATGCCCTCCAAGAAATTATTGTATTCAAAAATAGAGTTTTAACTGAACAAGTTCGCCAGTAGAGTTTTTGAACTTTCTGGCCCTTTCTATAATTTCAATTCATACATTTTCACCCCCCCCCCCCTCTCCCAGTTTAACCCCCCTTTATTCAACTTATTGTTAGTCAGAGCCGCAAACTTTTTGTTTTATAATTTCTCCCGAAAGATCGTTAATACTTGATTCAGAAGCTGGTTACTCTAGGCGGCAAGAGATGGCGTTAGTTTTTCCCATAGGAATACAAGGAATTTATTCCATTTCATTTTAAAGATTCCAGCTAATTAATTAAAGGCAAAAAATTAATTATTCTTTAACCCAATGATTACTAATTTAATTATCTATAAGATTATTAGATCGATTTTTTTAAAATACCTTTTATTTAATGTGATTGATCTATTAAATAGCTTTAATTTAAAAAAAATTTGAGGTTGATAGGTTCGAAATTGTGGGCGCTGTAATCTCTCAAAATCAGCACCCCGAGACGTGCACCATAAATAAATTTTTGAAAATTTTTAGGATGATGGAGTCGGAAAAATAATAAGACGTTTTGCAGCCAAATTTTATTTTATTTAGATTTTCGTCCTCACGGCTGACGTTTCGGCCTGAGGTATAATCCATCTTCAGAGCCGCCTGGACCAGACCACATGCTAAATGTTGTCACAGTTCTTCAACAATCGAAAATTTTCACGTTAATTAATTTTTTACTTATTAGTTTTTTTTATCAATACTTAGTTTATTTTTAGAAAAGTCCCCCCAATTTCAGATATGACCCGGGTCCCGCAGAACTGCCTCTTTGAAAAGATTGTTTTGGCATAGAGGGATTGTTTTTTTGTTTCCGACCACTCCGCTCCTCCCCCCCCGTACCGTAGAGAAGGGAATTTTGTACTCCTCTCTTTCTCTCACCTGTTGACTAAAAAAATGTAAAGCAAAATGTCATAATATAATTGACAAGTGCCATTATTATTATTATGACAATTATTGTTTTATAATTATATTATTTTCCTAATTAAGGTTAAAGGTCTAAATTTGTTGTTGTTTTATATATAACCGGTATATATCTACAGGGCCGGCGGAAAATTTTTTATAAAAGACTTCAACTTCACTCACTGAGTGACGTTTTTAATGCGAGTCAGCCAAATAAAAAAAAAAAAGCATTCTTTTTAATATAATTTTATGACATTTTGGTTTTTGTAAAATTCACAAAAGCTTGAAGAAGACCGAAATTTTATATAATATTGATAAACACAAAGGAATTTTTTTTTTTATTTGGCTGTGTTTAAACATCCTCTTATAGCTAATGTCCACTCAAATGAGGCTGATTATAACTCAAAAATGCGAATTTATAGAAATTTTGAAGAAAATTAAATTAATTTTATGATTTGTAAGAAGAATTTGTTGCATTTTTTTTATTACGTTTTTTTAATTATACCTCGACAGGGATTGTGTCCCCAGCAGGTCTTTTTCTGCCAAAAAAAAAAAAATTTTTTGAAAAATGAATTTGTCGAACGAAATTATGATTATTTTTAAATCAGGTCGGGTGATTAAGAAAGGAATTTTGAGGGATAATTCCGAGGAATTGAATTATACACGAGGCTATATGTTTCAAAATTGTTTTATTAACTTTATACCTTTTCCCCACCACATCCATGATTGTGAAAGAAAAAACAAAATCAGTCTTGTATAACTTCTGAAGATGACACACGAAGTGCCGAAATACGTTTAGAGTTAATAAAACAATTTTGAAACATAACTTGTTAGTGCAGTGGTTCCCAACCTTTTTTGATGTGCGGCCCACTTTTTCCGTAAAAAAGAGGCCTAGTGTATATACCATATATAATTTTTAGGAACCGACCGAATATTCGGTTTCGGTTACGGTTTCGGCTAAAAATCCTGGTTTCTGTTTCGGCCAAAAACTAGCCGAAACCTGAGTTTGAAAAGATGGGATGAGACCTCGCTCACAAAAAAAAAGGTCAAATGATTTCCGCATGAAGGAGAAAAAAATTTTCCTCCAAGCGAAAAAGGGGCGGAAAAAAATTTTCAGCCCGGAAAAAATTTTGTTTTGCTAGGGAGAAGTTAAAAAAAAAAAAGGTAAAATGATATGAATTTTGTAGAGGAAATACAAGTTTCGGTCTCGGTTATGGTTTCGGCTGAAAATCTTGTTTAGGTCGGACCCTAAAAATTTTATATAAATATATATAATTTTTATCTTTTCTTAGACGTCCGCGACCCACGGGTTGGGAACCGCTGACTTAGTGTATTATTTCAATAATGTTTCAACTAGTGCCTACGGTCGCCAGTATCAATTTAACCCCCTCTTATTTCCATAATTGCCAGGAGGAGGGACATTGTTTATTAATTACTAATTGTGAACGCCAAACTTGTTACAAAATTTATCTAATCACCGGGGGGGGGGGGGTAGAACCCCCCTCTCTACTTCCCACCGCCAACTCGCTAAGAAATTCTTGGCATTTGGTATACAATCATTCCTCATCAAAGTCATTACACTGTTTTGAGTTCAGAGATTTATGATGATCCCTGTCGAATTGTCGTAAAAAAAAGCGTAATTATAACAATACAATTCTTCTTTTAAAAATACTTTGGCAAGTGCAAATAAATAAAAAAAAAGAGAAAATAAGTGAAATTGAAATTTTTTTAAACTCAAGGTGCGGTGTTGCTTATTGTGTTTGTCAACACGGCCCTTGTACCTTGGGCCCTTGAAGTAATTTTTTTTTTTTTTAAACATATTCAGCCTGGTTTGTCTCCTCGGTTTGTAGACGACGGCCCTGTTCATATATACTGTATGTCTACTAATTTATAAGCTTTTTTAATTAAAAGTTCATAAATAAATCAACAAATTGTATAAACAAATAATGAATGAGTATTACTTTATAAACTAATTTATACGTATTTGATATTTTTTTTATTTTTATTATATACAATACATACATATATGTGTAAAAAAAAAGCATTTCTTTTTAATTTCACCTCTTGCTTTTATTTCTATCCATTTCTTATTTATTAGGCCCAATCACACCGACTGCCTAAGGATTGGTTCAATAACTTGTTAATTTAAAGGTTGGTTCAATACCTTGTTAATTTAAAGGTTGGTTCAATACCTTGGTAATTTAAAGGTTGGTTCAATCAATTTTTGAAATTCATATATAAAGATACAAATTAAAACCCTTAAATATAAATAAACTATTAATTAAGATTAAAATTTAATTAAAATATTTTTTTTTAGTTAAATGACTTTTATATTTAATTAATCACTAATGGCAGTGGTTATTTGCATAAGGGTTGCTTCAATTTCTAGTCTCCTATATCTAATCTTGTGGCTAGTTAAACTGTGGTTTTATTTGTAAAAATTACAACGTTTCGGCCACTCATTCTGTGGCCTTCTTCAGATATAATTCAGCTCATTAATTAAGATTACAATTTAATTAAAATATTTTTTTAATGATGTCAAAATTTCGATGGAAATAGACGTTTTAAGACATTCTGGAGCCCGCAAAATCAGCTTATCTCTGTGTATTTTGAAATTTGATATTTACTTTAGAGCTCACTTGAGAGCGCTAGTGTAGTTGACATTTTGACATTTCAACTCACCTATCATAACCTTTAAAGCTCAATCTTTCCAAGTTTATGCTTTCTGAATATTTATTATATAATTAATCATTTATTTATTATTTTATTAATTGTGAAATAATTTAATTGTGCAAGATTTAAAAAAAAATGGAAGAAATTTATATTAAACAAGAAGTTGGGGAGGAATCCGTCGAGGAAACCACTTTTCCAATTCATATTGGTATTGAAATTTTTTTTTTCTCATCCACGTTAAAAAAGATTCTCACATGCTTTTTGCAAATTTTTAATTAAAACAATATTAATGATTTAAAAATTTGTTTATTTCTTCTACATTTTCTTAATTGCCAATTAAAATCACATAATTTCGGATAAAATCTTATTTATTTATATAATATACAACTTTTCAATCTCTGACCTAAAGAATCAAGACACTTAGCCTTTATTGCTGCATGTCCATAAAAACAAGTCACGTTTATCAGAAATTATGAGTTTTTAATTAAGAAAATCTCAAAAATTTTCTTAATTGCATTTGTGATTCTACTTTATAACCCATTTGGGTTGATTTCGATTTATCGAAAACTTTATTTTACAGTTTGATACAATCATCTTTACCAATGATACATTACGTGGTATTTAAATTAGGTTTTGAAAAATACATAACTGAATGCCTTTCTCTGAAGTTGTGCATTTCCTTTCTTGCCAGGTCTGGTGGTATTGCCTGGATAGCAGCTTCCAGTTCTTATATTGTTCTTGAGCCTTCTAGTGCCCCCAAAGAAAGAAATCGCGAAATGTTTCCTTGGCGCCTGATCTTACAAGCTGACAGCACGTTCACCCGATCTTGCACCTTGCAATTTCTTTCTATGAGGGCACTTGAAAGCTACAAACGTAAGCCGAGAACTGAAAGCTGCTATCCGTGGCGAAATCCCGGCAATACTACCAAACCTAAAGGAAATTCAGAGAAAGACATAACGTAATGTAACAATGGTAAAGATGATTGTATCAAACTGTAAAATAAAGTTTTCGATAACTCCGATCATTGATTTGTGGCGTATTGATTTTAGATTAGGAAGTTATTTCTGCCTATATAAATAAGATGCAGTCAATAATAAAAAGTATCTATTTTGTTAACACTGTTTCAGCCATGATGAACAAAGCAGCCATCATCAGCCCTTCAAGAGTATATATATTTGTAGATCATAGACCAAACGTTATGGAATAAAGAGTGTTAACAAAATAGATACTTTTTATTATTGGCTATGCCCTCTCAATAATTAATCCAATTTCATAACACTGAAATTTCAACAAAAATAATTTTTTGTGAGTTGTGAGTGCATCTCAAAAATAATTTTTCTTTTCAGGACCCGTTTTTCCTTGCTTCTTATGCAGAACTAATTTTATAAATTTAGATTTTCTCAAGAAACATTACGCAAAGTGTTTTACACAAAACATAACGTCATTCATTCATACTAACATTAGTAAAGGTATATATACATTAAATAAATATTTGTTATCACCTTGTCTAATTAATTTTTTTAAATTTTTTTAGATAGTTTTCTTAGAAAGAATTCAGAAGTGGAATCGAAGAGCAACCAAAAGGAAATTGAAAACAACGAGACGTATTTTATTGTTACTTTATTGCCCCAATCATCAGACACTAAAAGTGCAGATACCAAAAGTGGAAGCAATAGTAACAATTACCAATGTGAAGTCTGCAAGAAAGTCTTTTCCCGTGGGCACACTCTCAAAACGCATATGCGGATCCACACAGGCGAGAAGCCTTTCCAGTGTGAATTTTGTATGGAACAATTCTTTCGAAAATCAGAATTAAACGTTCATTTAAGAAAGCATACAGGCGATCTTTATAAGTGTAATATCTGTAAAAAAGAATTTCCATATCATTCCAATTTCAAAACTCATTTACGAATTCACACAGGTGAGAAACCTTATCAGTGTCAAGTGTGTCAAAGACAATTCTCTAGGATTGATAATTTAAAAAGTCATATGCCAATTCATACAGGCGAAAAGCCATTCAAATGTGACATTTGTCAAAAACAATTTCCTCAACTAGCAAATCTTAAATATCATTTGCGAATTCATACTGCAGAGAAACCTTACGAATGCAAATTGTGTAAAAAACAATTTTCTAGGAAATCTAATCTTAACAGTCATCTAAGGACTCATAGAGACAAAAAGAAATCTTTTCAAAATGATGATGAATCAACTTTCAATGAAACATTGATTGATTGATTGAATACTGCTAAATGTTTCCCTTATTATTCCTAAAGGATGATACTCTCACCACTATTGTATATAATTTAGAGAAGTATTTATTTATTAATTAATAGGCTCTTACTCTACTTGGGTTTTGAGCTTGTACAGTGAGGGACAATATTAAGTCGCACCCATGGGTTTTCTACTTGTGATTATTTATATTATATTATCTATACCAGCCTTCGGCGTCGCCCACCTGGACTCCCCGCCTGCGGCGGACCCTCGCCTTTTCTTCAATTATGAGAAGCGGGCTGGCGTCTAGACAGGGGGACTACGCCCCCCTGAAACCCTCTCCAGCTTGCTCGGGCCCACCTGCGGCAGACCCTCGCCTTCTCTGCATCATCCTCACCCCTCAAGGATCAAAATGAGCCATCGCTCATGTCTCTACGCCTAATGGCTGCTGAGAACCGAGTGTAACACACACACACATTCGTCGTTTATATATAGTATAGATATTATATATTTTTTAATGGAAAATTTCATGTTTCAAATCTAGAAAATTTTCAATAAAGATTTTCATTTTCTTTTATAAAAACAATGAAATAATCACAAGTAGAAAACTCATGGGTGGGACTTAAATTTGGCGTTGACTGTACATCTTGTTACACCTTTTGTCTTATGAATTATGTTACATTATTCTTTCAATTCCTTTGCAAATAATGCTTTTATTTACATTAACATCTTTTCTCTATTTGTTGTTTTAAATGTAATGTCCCTTTGGTGATTTTCCCCGTTAACCTTTGGCATCAGTCATTAAAATTATACCTAATCTTCCTTTAGAAGGAATCGCACTCCATGTAATGGTCATATGTCTCCTTTTCACCTCGGCATCCTCTACATACTTCTTCATCTCCGCCCAAACGCTTCCACATCTTGCTCGTTTTCACTTTATTTTGTCTTCCTCCTTTTTTTTGGGCGGGCACGGAATTATTAAAAAAAATTTAAAATATTTCTTTTTTCCGACATCTGAGATCATGAAAGCTATTAATTTTTTTCGCATTGCCAAAGGGGATTTGCTTGATAGGTGAGATTATCGCCTTTTTAATAAATAAATAAATAAGAGTTCGGCATACCATCTTGGCCCCGCCAATGACCCCTCTGAGAGGTCAATGTATACAAATAATTAATTTTATAAAAAAAACTCGATGAGAAAAAGAGTAATTATTTTTCTTCTTCAAAACAATTTTGTCACTTTAACTTGGCGCATCGTATATAGACAGATAAGCATTGCATTGTATTTTGTAGAAACAATTTATGTATAATAATTCACACAAACTGACAACTCCGCAATATGACTCAATGCTTTGTCATTTGAGTTCAAAGTTTTTCAATCTTTATAACACTATTTTTCTTTTTCTAAAAATCTCCAGACTTTTTTTTTTTTATTTATAAATAATTTTTCTCCTCCCGGAATCCCCTCCCCCCCCCCCTCCAGTTATATATTTAAAGTTGAAATATTTTTCGAGATCTATATATTTGAATAAAGATAATAAATAGTATTCAAAATACCTCGATTCGGACTTAACTAGTCATAGATATATATAACAAGACTGTGAGTGTTTTTTTATTGGCCAAACATTCCATGGCCACTGGGAATCGAACCCAGGAGCTCCAGCTGCCATCCATTACACCAGACCCTTGACCTGCACCAATAAAACTCACTTCCCCTTATATGCAGTTAGTCGTGCAAGTCGCTAACAAAGTGAAAAACTTTAAAGAAAAATGTATCACTTGTCCGCCGCTTTTTAAACCAGTTCGAGGGACAGACATCTGGGTCTGCTCTATCACACTGCTGTAAGCAGCAAAGCCCTGAGGGCAGTGGGTTAGGTCGAGGGTCCTGTGGCCTGGTGCAATGGACAACACGCCTATGCCCCGGAAAGGCTGGAGATCGTTTCCCAGGGACCATGGGATGTTTGGCCTCGCCAATAAAAAAACACTCACAGTCTTGTCAGTTATATATTGTTTGTAAACATTTAAATAATTTTTTATTGTAATTTTTAACTGTACAATGCTTTCAGCTCGAAAAATGAACTGATGATGGTTATATTTCATTAAAACCGAAACTGTTTCCTCAACAGAGAGTTTCATTTCGTGGAGACTAACTGCCTGCTCCTGTTACCTATTGTTCCAATACAACAGCCACTTTAACCCTTTAATTCAGTTAAATGAACACGCAAACCTTGACCTGTGGCTCAGGGCTAGAGCATTAGCTTCTGGTTCCAAAGGTCTAGGTTTCGCATCCCGTCTCATGCAACAAAAATATATTTCGATTGGATTGAAAGCCAAATGACGCCCTGGCTTCCCCCCGATTTCTACTTTTAATCCCACCGACTGTCCAAGGTTTGGTTCAATGACTTGTGATTTAAATTTTGTATGATAAACATGTTTTATTAATTTCAAATATAAAAGCTTTATAAAAAAAAAAGAAATATTAATTAATTTTTTTTTATCTTAAAATAATAAATATTTTTTATTTAAAAGAATAAATATAATTTTTAATATCCACTTTCTGCTTTTCTGAAGAAGGGTCGATGGGTTCAATTACATTTTTTAAATTCACATAAAAAATATTAATTTTTACCAAAGGTGCGCAATCCCCGGTTCTTTAACGCTCAATCATAGATAAGATTCCTTCTTCAACTCCAGCCAGCGCAATTGGTTAAAATTGTATCCTTCACGCCCATGGCCGTCTTAAGAAATTCGGCGCCCGTGGGCTACTAGAAATAACGCGCCCCCCCCCCCCTCTTCCTAAGAAAATACACAGAATGGCAAATGGGAGCGGGGTGTCCGGAAAAGTTATACATAAGTGTCAGAACTATAAAAAATCTATTTATTACTTTTACACTAAACAATAAGAAAGTGTTTTAATTTAAAAATAAGTGAAAACTAATAAAATGAAAAATGAATTTTTATAAAATTAATAAATAAATGACTAATAACTAAATAACTAATAAGAACAAAAAAATATAGAAATTACCGCCCCCAAAAGACTTGCGCCCTGGGGCTATAGCCCATTTAGCCCTGTGGTTAGGGCCTCCCTGTTCACGCCAACATAAATAAAAAAAAGTTATCTAAAAATTTGTCAAAATTCCCTAAACATAGGGCTACCAAAATTTATATTCCACGAATCCTTTCTCTCGTTATAATGACAGATAAATGAAATTATAAGTTAGCATCAGTGGCGTAACGTACGCCCCCGCAGACCCCGCAATGCGGGGGAGCCCCGGACCTTGGGGAGAGCTCCGGTAAAAACGGAAAAATTTAGGTAAAAAAAAAAAAAAAATTAATGAAAATTTGTCTTTAAAAGGGCCGGGGGCTGGGGCCCTCAGGGCAAAAAAAAAAAAAAAAAAAAAAATTTTTTTTTCCCGGCCCCGGGTTCAGGGATATACTGTATTTTAAAAATATTTTTTGTAAGGTCTAATAATGGGGCCCGAAATAAAGGTTTGCGGAGGGGCCCAGCTAAAAAACGTTACGCTAGGGGTTAGCATTAAAAATAAAAGGAAATTGATAATATGATTTAAAAAAAAAAACAGTGCAGGGGGTGGATTTGAACTCGCGAAGTTTGGTTAAGTGAGAATGGTAAAAAAGATCGCTTGAGGACGAATTTAACCAGTTGAGCCAAACTTTATTTAATTGTGTTAACGAAATATAAGCCACAGGGGCGTATATAAGGTGGGGGGGTCGAGGGGTCCCGGCCCCCCCCCCCCCCGAAATTTCCTAAATGCATATAGCCCTATACGGATATAGAGACAATAATGGGTCTCCGCCCCCCCCCCGAAATGTTTGCTCGGCCCCGCAGCACGAAAATCCCAGGTTCCGCAAAAGAGTGAAATATCCCGCGAACGGCACATCAAAAAAATTTTGGTTCCGCGGGTGGAAAAAATTTTGCTTCTCTAAAAAAAGGTAAAATATTTTGCGGACGGGAAAAAGTTTGGTTCCGCGAAATGAAAATTTTGATTCCGCGAAAAACAAAATTTTTTGCAGAAAACCCCCCCCCGCGAAAAAAATTTCAATATACGCCCCTGTCCCTAATAAATAAATAAATAGCACAAAATTACCCTTAGAAGTATTTTATTTTATAGAGGGTAAGTTTTAGTGGTGGATTA
>JAKCPI010008552.1:0-12775 GCA_023213315.1 Euborellia annulipes | reverse complement strand
CAAAAAAATTTTTTAGAAAATTAAAATAATTTAATATGTTTATCAACATGTTCCAACTATCCTCCTCTTTGGACACAAGCAATAACATATCATGTTATGATAGTGTTAGGGGGAGGGTGTGCAATTGCACAATAACAATTAGGGCAGAAGGGTCCGCCCTTTTCATATTCCCCTGCGACAATTATAAATTAAATGAATACAAAGCTAGCAAGGTACGGCGTATAAAACAATTTATTTTTATTAAAAGAGAGGCAAATAAAATTAATAAAACAATATATAATAGTAATATTAAAATTGAGAGTTTCAATTTAAATTAACAAATTAGGCTGGAATGTTAAAGTTTAAGAATAAAAAGAGTGGCAAAAAAGCCAATGTAATTCAAATAAAAAATAATATTAGAATTAGGCCTTTTGCTGGATCATATACATATGGAACAAGGAACCGGAGAATAAAACCAGCCGTTAGTGGACGCCTCTCACATCAATTTAATTCGTAAATATTTCGACCGGCATCACGCCTGGTCATCATCAGTACAAAAAAAAATGATTTTTCGGAGGTTGACACGGGCCCTCCGAAAAATCATTTTTTTTGTACTGATGATGACCAGGCGTGATGCCGGTCGAAATATTTACGAATTAAATGGATGATGAGTGGCGTCCACTAACGGCTGGTTTTATTCTCCGGTTCCTTGTTCTATAAAAAATAATATCTACAAGGGCAATGAGCACTAAGTTATGTAAAAAAAAAATCATTGTGTGGTATTATGAAACCACGATGCAAGTCGCGTTTTTAATCTTAACTTAATATTTGGAAAATGGGAATGATAATGGGAAATCAATAGAGGCATATTAAAAACTGTGAACAATATTTATTTAGTAACTAGCCGCACCGCCCGCCTTCGGCGGGCGGCACTTCTAACCAGAGGCACTTCGCCCCTTGGAGCCCCCCACAAGCTGGGTCGGGTCCGCCTGTGGCGGACCCTCGCCTTTTCGTAATTATGGGAAACTGGCTGGCGTTTAGACAGGGGGCTACGCCCTCCTGGACCCCCCGCCAGCTGGCTCGGGCTGACAGTCAGACGGACACGCCGCTATTATATATATATATATTGAAGATTTGAATCATTTTAAATTATTTTAAAAATTATATTTTATCAATTTAAAAATTGAATTATTAAATCTCACAATTATTTTTTTATAATTCGTTATATATATTAAATTTCAACTTTCTTATTTTTGTCGTCACGGATTGTGACGTCATGACTTGTAGCGTCACGGCCCTTGACGTCACGGCTTGTAACGTGACATGCTGATAGAATAGCCAAAAAATTTGAGAGGATAAAATAAAAGTTTCACTTAAAAAAACAAACAAAGAGAAAATCAAATAAAATATCTAATGTGACACAACTTTCTCTTACCTAATAATTGACTTATGAATTTTTATCAAAATCGTTAGAGCGAATTTTGAGAAAATCGAAAAAAAAATCTGAAAAAGTATATACGTAAAGTAATACTTTTTGGTTGATTTTGTTCAAAATCTTTGTGTCATGTTCCAGTAAGGTAACGTTCCAAAAAGTAAGGGACAGTTTTGTTTAAAGTAACTAAAACACTCCAAATTCAATGGGATCCAATGAATTGATTTAAAAAAAAACTTATATAACTATATTCAAAAGAGTTTTAAATTAAGTTAGTATAAAATTAATGTCTTATCGACCAAGTTAAATTACTTTCTATGCCAAAAGTCATTGAATCAAACATGCATTTATCATCATTATTGATTTTCCAGATTTCTATTCAATGGCAAGTTTAAAGTAAACTATTAAATTTAGGTAGTCAATAAAATGAGACAAATGATTTTCGGGCAAATAGACCATTTTTTATCATTTGCCATTTTTTGAGATACATAAATAAATTAATAAAACCGTAAACATATGAAAAAGTAGCCTTTGCTTTGATACATCTGATTTTATTTATTAGTATAGAAAATATATTACCTTGATACTTATCCAAATTCAAATTTAGATTTCTAATGGTATGCTTTGAAGCTAAAAAAACATTAACAATAATTAAAATCTTGCCAAAAACGTTATGTCTGTGTGCGCGGAGGCGTGTATGTGTAGGCCTACCAAACAAGGTAATAATTACCCCCGAGATTCGAAAAATCCTTTTTCCAAAAAAATTTATTTTTTATTAAATTTTTAATTAATACTTAAAATTTGATTGTATTAATTCTGGCAAAATATAAATCGCTTTAAATTACCGAAATTAAAAAATAGTGTCTGTGAGAGTCACACCAGATTACCCCCCCCGAGAACACCTCTGGATCCCCCTTGAGGCCACACACCACAATTATTTAAAAACGCTAGCAGCCAGATATATGAAATTTAGTATATAGGCCCTACTTCTTACCCTAAAATTGTAGATTTATATCAATTTTTGGTAAAAGTACTTTACCTAATAATTTTTCTTAAATTTGTATATTTTACCATTTAAATTTTTTCCTTCTTTAATTTTATTTATTTACAATCTATAATAAACCATATAATATTTAATAACCAATTATTACCTCAACACCTCCCCGGGGGGGTTTTTTTTTTTTTTGTCATTTTATTATATGATAAATTACAGAAATAAAGATTTGAAATATGCAGGTAGCCAACAATGAAAACACTCTCGATACTCTGTGAACGTTCAGACGTTTCAAGTAAAATGTATCACCCATCCTCAGTGAACAGTTATAATGAGAGAGAATCAAGTCAGTATAATTATACCTAGATGACTTAAAGGTTATTCTATGTATTCTATTTTAACCCGTTTTAATAACATTTAATAAAAAATATTAAAGGCTTCTGGGTTTCTTTTTTAAACTTTTCCCTCCATGTAATATATTAAATCCTGGAACCTTATTGATAAACCTTCTCGCTTAATGCCAGCAAGATGTCGCTGGATTGAAGACGTTCGTCTGACACCATGTTTTTAAACTCTGTTCACCTTAATGTAAATGCCTAGTGAATGATTGTTTAATTTTCTTTTGGACAATAATATATTATATATTTATTTATCTATTTTGATAATATGATGATATAAGCTTATACAGGTTTGAAAATATTTTTGATTGAGGTCAATTTAAAAAATTTTCAAACAAAATATCCCGAGTAAAAATGATTAAAAATGATCGAGGGATACACACGCCCGCAGCAGGTCTGTATAATGAACCTTGAGGGACACAGGGATACACGCCCGCACCAGGGACACACACAGTAGATCGAAAGTGACCAGAAGAAGAGTGTGTGTCCCTGGTGCGGGCGTGTGTATCCCAGTCCCCCCCCTCAATGTTGCAGACATGCCGCGGGCGTGTGTATTTCTCGATCATTTTTACTCGGGATTAATTATACTGACTTAACTCTCTCTCATTAGAACTTTTCACTGAGGATGGGTGAATAAATTTTATCCGAAACTTCTGAACGTCCGCAGAGTATCGAGAGTGTTTTTATTTTTGGCTGCCAGCATTTTCATATCCTTCTAACATATATTTGCCCCCGAGTTTGGCGTAGTAGGTAGCGCGTCTCCCTCCTATACCAAACGTCGCGGGTTCGGCCCCAGGCAGTCCGATGATTTTATTTAAGCCATTTGGATACCAGATGGCTTAAATAGAAATGCCTGACCCTACAATAGATATATTCTCTACAACGGTTATCGTCAAAGTCTTATATGGCCTAAGCTGCCGAAAAGACTGTGTGAATGTGAGTGTGAATGAGAAAAAAGTGTGAATGTTTAAAAAAAAAAAAAAAAAAACATATATTTCCAGCCATTAAATACTGTATTATTATTTAAATCATTTCATGAAGCCCAAAATAACCCGTTCAATTTTATTTCCTACATGTTATTATTGAGAGGCCTATAAATACATTTTTGTTATCACAGTATTGATTATCCGTTATTTCGTCATTTTTAAGTGAATATTTAAAAGGAAAAAATAGTCCTTTAAATTACATTTATCATCCTAATGTTGAAGAGTTCAAGAAGAAAAAAAAAAGAGAGAGATAAAATAGGTTTATTCAATGTTCAAAAGAAAGTCATATCGCCTCTTTGAAAAAGATCAAACCCTTTTTTACTTTTTTTTTACAGGGAAAACAAAAAATTCCATTAATTGGCGGTTGAGAGGGAGTTTGAAGTGACGGAGAGGTGATGTTTGTGTAACATGGTGGCTTTGAAGGCTTGTCTGTCTGTCCCTTCAAGTTCACCGTTTCACTGAATTCACCCCCTCGATTAAATCGATCGGTTTTACTACTGGTCGAAAACTTTTTTTTTTCCTTTCATTCGTGTGGGCCCTTCATAGACATTCTTCTTTGCGGGGGGAAAGCAAATAATGTGGTGGGAATAAAAATAAATTTCTCTCTCATGTTGATTTATAATAAAAATTTTCTATTTAAATGAAAGTTCTTTTGTTGCTTTGACAAATAAACAATTTCATTGTCGGGTAACCGAAGGGGGCCTGGCAAAAAGAATCCTCAAAAATCAATGTTGTTAAACAACGACAAGGTGTGTTGAAGAAAATCGGGATAGATGGCCACCAACAAACAAGAATGTTGAAAAAACCGCCGAAAGGAAAACCGGGAACAGCAGCCAGGATAAATAAAAAAACGTTTCGGGTGCTAGTCGCACTCATCCTCAGGGCAAGCAAAATTGTCAAAATTTAATACAGTTTATGCGGTACTGGAAATTAATTTCATGTTTATATATGTATTTATTAGTTAATTGATGGTAAGTACAATAATAAAACTTATTCTCTGACCACAAAACGTTATGACTGACACCGCATATAAAGAGCAAATGAAAACAATAGATTTATAAAATCAAGGAAAGGAGCAAATATTCCTAAACAGTCTCTGAGCTGTCACAAGCACTGGAGATCGGACTATGGAAGAAGAAAACAAAAATCTATGTGCAAAAAATCCAGGTCTAACAAATACAAGTTCTTAACAGTTCCGCAACAAAATATAGAAAGTAAGAAGATTCGAATCTCTATACAGAAATCAATTAAGACTAATAGGGCCTAATTGGTTTTCTAACAGAACACTGTTCTTTAAAAATATCACTTAATGAAGATGGGCAGAGTTGAGGATAGGTCTATATATATGTCGTCTCTGCAATCTAATAAAAGGAACAGGGGAACACATCAGGGACAAATGCAAAAGCAAATTTTTAGAAAGGGTTAAAATAAAGCCTGAGGAAATATCAAAACACTAAGAACTGATATTGATCCTGGTAAAAGGGACGGAACTATTCCTAGGACTATTAATGGACAGAACAAAAGATTAGTTAATGGTCGCTGTTCGAAATGCCTGAATACCAAATTCAAATGACCTCAGCAGCCTAAAGAACTTTAAAAAAAGTTGAATATTTTGATAAAAAATATATGACTTTGTAAAATAAAAACAAATTTTATTTCGGCTCACTAAACAATTTTATTTACCCCGATAAAGGTTGGACATCAGCCATTTAAATGAAAAATATTCAAAAATTTGATGGTTGCCTCTCTTCATTTTTCGTTTAATAATAATAATAACAACAATGAAATAACATAATTCAGAAGAGTGTAAAAATGATATTTAAAGTTTTATTATCTTATCCACATAACTGTAATGTATATAAAACTCTTAATGATAGATTTATCTAATTTTTAATGCTTGTTTTTATGGGATTTTATATATTTTAAAGCTGACTGCAAAGCCTGATAACAAGTAGCTTTCTATACTTTTTTTAAAGAGGAAGATAATTTTTCTTTTATATTGTTATTTTTATTATTAAGGCTATTAATTGTAATATTTTATTCACTCACTTCTAATATTTTATTCATTCAACAGATGTCATATAGTTTGTGTTTGGTTCCTGTAAGTTAGGCAACCCAAAAGACCAAATTACTAAGTGATTTAACAACAATGGAGTAATTAATTGCAAAATAAAATAATGAGTTGGTTGCATATCTTCCAGCAAACAACCATGAATTAAATAAAAAAAAGTCATATCTAGACAGTGAGAATTAACAGGGTAAAAATAAACTTTTTTTTATTGAAATTCATTTACAAATTTTGACCTAAATTAGTAAGTACACCTAAATTATATTCTTAATTTTAAGATATATTTTTTTAAAGAACTTGTTAACCATTCATTTCCCCAGAGAAACCCCGAAGAATAGCCCCACCTGATCCAGAGGTTGGAACTTGGAAAACTTCAGAGAAACAAAGAAAAAAAAACATTTAAATAAATAAATTATTGAATATTAAATGAACTTAAAGACAAAGCGATCATGACTAGAATAAATAAATAATAAAATTCTAAAAGGAGTTAAAAGACGTTCAAGTTTAGTTTTGAATAAAACGGAAAAAAAATTTGTCTAAAAAAAAATAAAATATTATTTTCAAAAGGTCAACTTTTTGCGGATTACTTAACTCAAAGGACTCAGGACTTGACAATTTAATATTTAATAGATATCCAAAAGATGCATACAGATACAGGCCCATTTTATCAACTAATGACTGATTCCCTTAATTGATTGATAATTTTTCTGTAATCTTTAACATATAAAACCTTGTTTTAAGATTCTGGTTGTGAAGATAGAATGGCATATTTTTAAATAATAAAGATCTATATTTTACTTATAAAAAATTAGATTAGATTCAATATTTAAGGATCTTATAAAATTTAGAAATGAGAACATTTTTTTCCTTTAACTGATATAGCTTTAATCCGGTATACACATTTACTAAAGGAATAAGACCAACAAGGGTATAATTTATGTCCTCTGAAATATTAAAACGCCTTCTTTTCTAAGGAGAGAGAGAGAGAGCACTGCGAATGGCAAGGAATTTAAAATTGTATACTGAGATAGAGATTAATCTTTGAATTACTTAAAAGTATCTGTAAAAATGTATTTCCCTAGAGTAAGACTAACTCTTTGACCCCAAATATTTTATTTTTAAATAAATTAATAAATTATTATTATTCTCTTTATTGGTTCATATAAATTATATTGTACAGTGAGCGCCACAATTAAGTCCCCACCTGATAGCTGTAGCCTTAAGTATATGGTTTAAGAAGATGGGAGAAGGTGGAAAGTTTATAAAAATTAAAAGGAAAAATATAAAATCATCTGTACCATATTAACGTTTAATTTTTCGGAAATAAAAATTTTTTAACTTTACATCATATTTTATCCCATATACTTAAGGCTAAAGCTATCAAGCGAGGGACAATTGGGGGGCTCAGTTGTATATATATATTATGTATACATATCCTAGAACGAAAATAGATTTTGACATTTATTTAGATATTAACATTCAATTGCCTTGATTCGGAATTAACTACAGGATATATCAATTTATATGATATTTAACGAATTTTTGACAAAATTTATTAGATACTATTGTTTTAGAAGAATTAAGTATTCTGGGGTGATTTATTTGGTATAATGGAGAAAGTAAACTAGCGATTGCTTTCTGTGGAATTGGAAAACGACTGAAGAATTCCAGGTAGCATAAAAAATAGTAATAAGGGTTAAACGCCCATTTCACCCTCTCTGTATTCATGTCTGATGAAAGAAAGATTAAAACCGTGTAGTAATTGATGCAATAAGAATATAATATGTGAGAGTCGATTAAAACAAGGCAGACCAGAGTACAAGGCAACAATATTACCCAACGCTTCTGTAATTGAGCCTGCAAATGGTGTGGTGTGGTGTGGTGTGGTATAGGATAGAAACAAGGGAGGGTGGTATAGGGTCTAGGGCGACGATGACCCTCCAGACCCAAGGTACCGAACATGGAGATTAGGACCCTGGCTGCTCGTTTAATTACAACTTCGAGGGCTCCGCCCCTTCATCAGTACCCAGAGAGGGGGTCTTTTGATTTACAACACGCCCATCTCTCATGACACAAATTTTAACAAACAACCCTCTAATATTAAACGATCATCTTTTAATCGGTAAAACAAACTAACGCATAATAAAATTTGTGTTGGAAATTACGAAATATGACCTGGTGACCAGTGGTAGCTGATTTAAGGGATAAAATATGGTGGTGACATACAACATTCACTTATTATAAAAAATTATACAATTACAAAAATTGCTGTTTTTTTTTTTTTTTTTTTTTTGAAAAAATATTTTTGATAAAAGTTACTAAAAATTTTATTTAGAAGTTTTCTGTATGTAACTTTTCTTAGATATTATAAATAAACTATATAGTAGTAATGGGAAAGATATATTTAAAAAATGAGTATCTTTTTTGGTGGTGGATTCCAAGGCCCCGGGGAATCGAACCCAGAATCTTCGACCTAACCGGGGCATCGATGTGCTACTCTTTGCACCAGGCCAACCACTCTCATCACCAAAAAATACATGTTCACACAATTTCCTGAATATGCAGTTTGAATTTCATTTCTTTACTCAGAGAATTAAAGTGAGAAATATTGAAAGAAAAATATTCCAATTGTCAGTCAAGAGAATAGACATCTTGGTCTGATCTTATGCTTTAATATAAGCAGCAAATCCCTTGATCGCGGTATTAATTAGGCAAGTAATTTTGAAAATCTCTGAATAAACCTACGTCTATTCGGACTTGACCCTCATGATGTTAACAAAATATCTCAAGAACGAAAAAGAGCTAGGAGCTTGAAATTTTATATTTTAATTCGGTACCTCCCTGAGACGTGACACGAAGCTTTTGAACAATATCGGTCAAAGAGTACTAGTACTTTATTAATGTATTTTTGCGGTTTTTTCGATTTTCTCAAATTCGCTCCAACGATTATGATTTAAAATCAATTATTTTTAAATGCTCTTTAAATAATGTATATTCTCATTTTCCAATTGAAACCTTTTGAAGCACACTTTACTCTTGTAATTTCATAGGAAAGATAAGAGAAATGGTTGCCATGGTAACAAAATATAAATATTTTCCCATATTTATAAATTTTACATTTGATTTTAATTTATAGGTGCAGACTAAATATATTTGGACACAAAAAATCTGGTGTGACAAGTACGGAACACAACTTAAAATTACCGAAGGTAAGAAAAGGTTGTGTGCTGTTCAACCAGCCCACGAGATTTTTAAATAAACATATTATAATAGTATAAATAGTTAAAATAAAATGCGAAAAATATATTTACAATTCTAAATGTTGGTTTATTAATAAATGTAAAATAAAGTTTATTTACATATAAAAATTAATAAAATAAAAAAAAGGTCTATTTACACTGATGAATAATTAATTCAAATTAGAAGTTTATAAAAAGTTAATAAAACGGCACAGTAACTATATTTACATAAATGAAGCGGCACTATAATTGTACTTGCGTGGGAATAATGAGACTGCGAGAGAAAACGCGACGCGCACTTAACTGATGGCGGTGTCTTCTCCGGCAATTTCCCTGGATAGTGGCGGACCCTCTGTCCCTCTGGGCTTGTAATCGTCTTTGAATAATGGAGAACCGTCTGTTCGCCGATTATTCCGTCGTAATGTGGAATCAGCCTGATTCCACCGTCGTCGTCTTCAAATACAGGGGTACTCGTCTAGTGACCTCTGTCGTCGACTTGTGAATGCATGGACACATGGACACCCGTCTGGCGATCGTTGTGGTTTGCACTGACGTCCGGATCAGGTTGGGGCCCTTTTAAAGAGACCTAACTGGCATGTCCGCTCTTTGATGCTCTCAGAGGGGCTCCGCCCCTCTCCGTCTCCGCTTTGAACCGAGGCTATAAAAGGTCGACGGCTCGGAGTCTCTCCCTCTTTTGCCATATGTCATCGTTGGAGCAACATATCCTGGAGCGCCCTAGCGGCGTTCCGCATCAGGTTTGTGCCGTCGCCCTCTCTCATTGTCTCATTTATTCCCTTTGACCCAAATGGCCAATTTAATTATTAGCAAAAGGTGTTGTTACAATTAATTATTAGCAAAAGTTACTGTGCTTTATTATTAGCAAAAGTGATACTTTTAAACAGTCCTTTTCAGGGCTAATATTCTTATTAACAAAAGTAATGTCTATGTACATAATTAAAACAAAGGTCCTTTTAAGGATCAACTCAAAAAAATTATTGGCCATTTTCCCTTCCTACAACTCGGCCATCCTGAAGGGTGGACGCCCCGGCCACCGGGTGTACTCCGGGTTGCCGATCCTGTAAGGCGCACGTCATCCTTCATCCGCCTTGTTTTGCGATGAATGGGACGCTCCCATGGGTTCCAGTCGCTACTCTGTTGTTTCCCTCCATCGTCCTCCTTCGACTCATCGATGGTCGCCTTCCTATGGACCTCCCGTCTCTGGGTCCACTCGCGGGCTCGAAGAGGTTGATGTACCTGAAACAAATCATTTCTAAAGCCCCGCCTCTCGCGCCGTCGTTGAGGCCTTTGACGCCTGGCTCTTGGAGTCAAGAGCGACGTCTCTTCTTTTCTTGACTCTGATCTTCTTTTCTTCTAAATCTTCATCTTCTCTCTTCGATCTTTCGTTTTTTCGATTAATTTTATCTCGATTTTTGTTTTCATCGGAATTCACTTTTCTTCTTTCTTCATCTATATCGAGATATTTTAATTCGCTCTTCTCGTCTTCTTTCTTCGTCTCTTTAATTTCAGCTTTTTTCTTCATTTTACTTTCGTCGTTTTCTTTTTGATTAATTTCACCGTCTTTTTTATAATCGTCATTCATTTCTATTTTTTCTTCCTCTAAATCGTCATAAATAAATTCAAATTCATTTTCATCGCTTGTTAAATTTCGTCTTTCATCTTCTCTTGTTTCATGTTCATTTTCATTTACATCCTCTCTATCTTCGTCGTCGTCTGAGTCACCAAACGAGATAGGCGAAAGCTCCACGTCTGGCCGGCCGTCTGCCTCTTCAACGTTTTCACCTTCATCTCGTTGTCCGTCGGACTCCTCTTTTTCATCATCATCGTCGTCGTTGTCATTCGGTTTGTCTAATAAGATAGGCGAAACACTCACATCTTCTTCGTCGTTTGGGTTGCCTGATGAGCTAGGCGGCAGCTCTACGTCTTGCGGGTTGCCGTCTGCAGGGGATAGGGGAACATCGTCCGCAGGGGATGAGACGTCTTCTGCATCCTCGCTTTCCTCTTCCTCGTCGTCGTCGAGCGAATCGTGCCAGTCCTGGATGTTACGCAAACAGCACAGGTTCTCCAGCAGTTCCTCGGCAATGTCCACGTCGTCTTGTGGATGGTAGCCCAACACAAAAAGGACTATGTCGAACAAGTCTTCCTCCGAAAAAAACGCTTTGATAAATTTTAGCTTCCTTTTAAATTCCCTTGAACCATCCAGTATGTCATATTCTTGAAATTTTCTGACCCGGCATCGGCTGTATTTGTTTGACTGTTCTTCATAAAGGAGATAATAAAATTTCTTGATAATCCGAAAGTTTGCCCTATCGATTCTTTTAGCCACCTGGGGAATTTCCCCGAGAGTCATTCTTCTAAATTTTTTCTTAATCGCCATATTTTAAAAAGGAATAAATTTTAAAGTCAAACAGGTCCACGAGCAAATGCACACACAAAGCACTTTCACAGTTTTCGTCCTTTGTGCACGCACACAAAGGCACTCTTGGCTTTTTTGGTCAATGACCTTTAAGTCTTAAAAACACTATTGTTCGTCAACGGTCAGTCAATTTACACACACGGACGCAATTATTTTTCTTTTTGAGTTTCACTCCAAATAGTCACTTTTGTTTCATCATTCCCGGCAATTTGATCGAATCTCGGCGCGAGGTAACGTCTATTCCCGAATTAAAAATTCATATCTCGGCGCGAGCCCCCAAATTTTGTAGGGAATTGTAAAATAAAATGCGAAAAATATATTTACAATTCTAAATGTTGGTTTATTAATAAATGTAAAATAAAGTTTATTTACATATAAAAATTAATAAAATAAAAAAAAGGTCTATTTACACTGATGAATAATTAATTCAAATTAGAAGTTTATAAAAAGTTAATAAAACGGCACAGTAACTATATTTACATAAGAGAAGCGGCACTATAATTGTACTTGCGTGGGAATAATGAGATTGCGAGAGAAAACGCGACGCGCACTTAACTGATGGCGGTGTCTTCTCCGGCAATTTCCCTGGATAGTGGCGGACCCTCTGTCCCTCTGGGCTTGTAGTCGTCTTTGAATAATGGAGAACCGTCTGTTCGCCGATTATTCCGTCGTAATGTGGAATCAGCCTGATTCCACCGTCGTCGTCTTCAAATACAGGGGTACTCGTCTAGTGACCTCTGTCGTCGACTTGTGAATGCATGGACACATGGACACCCGTCTGGCGATCGTTGTGGTTTGCACTGACATCCGGATCAGGTTGGGGCCCTTTTAAAGAGACCTAACTGGCATGTCCGCTCTTTGATGCTCTCAGAGGGGCTCCGCCCCTCTCCGTCTCCGCTTTGAACCGAGGCTATAAAAGGTCGACGGCTCGGAGTCTCTCCCTCTTTTGCCATATGTCATCGTTGGAGCAACATATACTGGAGCGCCCTAGCGGCGTTCCGCATCAGGTTTGTGCCGTCGCCCTCTCTCATTGTCTCATTTATTCCCTTTGACCCAAATGGCCAATTTAATTATTAGCAAAAGGTGTTGTTACAATTAATTATTAGCAAAAGTTACTGTGCTTTATTATTAGCAAAAGTGGTACTTTTAAACAGTCCTTTTCAGGGCTAATATTCTTATTAACAAAAGTAATGTCTATGTACATAATTAAAACAAAGGTCCTTTTAAGGATCAACCCAAAAAATT